>JAVQJG010051167.1:0-10917 GCA_036024015.1 Craterocephalus amniculus | reverse complement strand
TCCTTGCAATTCCAAAGCACTGATGGACAAATCACCACACCCATGAGCCATTTGGTTAAACACCCACATCAGGTGTGCAAACACATGATTGCTTTATTGTAGACACACCAATCAGGTTTAAGCACGCTAAAAATGCAACAGGTTAGTTCACCTGCTTTCCACCAAAATGGAAGCAGCCAGAGGAAGATGAGTGAGGATGAGAGGGGGAATCCGTACAAGGCGAGCAGGAGGTAGAGGCAGAGGTCAAGGAAGAGGAAGACCTGAAGCAGAAGAAGAACACCCTCAAAGACGAAGAGGACAAAATTTGTCTAATGAGATTCGAGCAACACTAGTTGATCAAGTCAGACCTTTCAAAAGTCTGCCACATCGGTGTTGTGATCTGTTTGAATTCACTATACTGTATATATGCACTTTGTCTGCTCTGTGTACTTCACTTACAGTAATCTACTCACTAAGAGGTTTTTTTAATTGCCAAAGGCATAATTGAGATTGAGATACCAGAGGTAGAACTGCCAAAAGTGTTTTCAGTTAAACACAGCAGTGTGAGTGGTTCAAACAAAACTAAGCCTAATGAAATGTGTGTGTTTCATATGGCAATATAGTATGGTTTTTATAAATGTGTACATAGTTTTTACAATAGTGTTTCATTTTGCACAGGATCTGAAGTGTTTTCCATATTGTGTGTGTAGTGTTTTGAAATTCCAAGCCCTGTTTTCAAAATCGTGTTTAAGCAATTGTAAAAAACTGTTAGAAGAGGCTCAAGACCTTCCTTTTTTTCCTTATTTTATTCATTTTATGTTATCTCATCTTATCTTATTTGCACACCTGGGTGTGTGAAGGATTGTTGTTTTGTTCAGTGTTTTTTCATTTTATTTTATTTGACTATACATTCATTTTATACTATGTAAAGCACTTTGTGTTGCCTTTGCAGGAAAAGAGCTTTATAAATAAAATTTGATTTGACTTGATTTGATTTGAACATATCGCAGCATGAGATATTTCACTGCCTCTCCTGCTCCTTACACGTGACAGAAAACCTTGTGAAAACCATTTAAAACTTGAAACCAAAGTAAAAACAGAAATCTGAAACTGTGCAACCTTGTTTTTCTGTATTGTTTACTTGCAATCAACATCCTGGGTAATGAGCCAGATTTTATTCCTGATTTTTGTCTTTGTTGCCAGTGGTTGTTTTGGGGAATATCACCCCTAGTGGGCAGTTTTTGTAACTACATGACGTTGACTAGGCGGTTTTGCCCACATCAGTAAGTTGCAGTCTAAAATAAAACCAAAGCAAAGAAAAGTGCAACATTTTTCATGATTCCTGACCCAATCAAACCAAGTCCCCTAAGACTGTCCTGGTGTGAATGTGCATTAGGTATGATATTCAATATCTTTGACTAAGAAGGCATTCACACCAGGATAGTCTGGGGGTCCTCGGTTTGATTGGGCAGAGAACTGCGAAAAATGTTGCACCTTCCTTTGGTTAAGTTTGTGTTCAAATTGCGTTTAACTCACTCGGATCGAACCATCTTGACAACATCACATAGTTAAAGCAACTGCTCACTAGGGGGCGGAACTCCACAAAACAGCCATGGATCAATAATGAAAAAGTACGAAAAGAAGAAAATTGGACTCCTTGATTGGCTAGGACCTAAAGTCAAAATCTTTCCACTTCCTTTGCCTCCGCAACTAACCAGTAAACACTGGAGCCACACTAAACAGTCTTGGGGTTCCAGATTTTACATGGAGCACATAGTTTTACTGTTTTGACCTCCACTTCTACAAACACATGATGTTGACGATGTTTTTCCTCAAACCCAGACTATACTCAAACTCAAACTCAAATACACAAACAACACTTGTCTTCCTTCTTCTTCTTAATGCTAAATTGCGGTCGGCATACTGTACATCGCTTCCATTTTGGTCCACTGGCTTTGCAAGTGAAGCGAGACCCCTCAGCTGCACATTAAAGTCCACTTCTTTGGTCCGCATCAGAGTGCAGTTGGTGTTCACACTGCGACCAAACAACTGTTGAAGTGGGCTGTGGTTGGTTTAAGGTGGACTAAACAGCGTCAATATGCCCTGAAACCAGAATGAAACTCACATGATTTTATGGACTGAATTTGGAATAAAATTACATAAAATATTGAAAAACTTGTCTCGCAACCTGCTAGTGTCTCTACAAACCCAATTATTTAAAATAAAATCAGTTAAAAATTTACTTGTGACTGGATATAAGTTCAGTTGACACAATGTAACCTCCAACCTGAACATCAGGTTAACCTAATCTAAATCATACTATAACCTCTACTATAAAACATTTTCATTTTGCAAAAGTTTCCTCCTCGAATAATGAATGTGAACACACATAAACTATAAAATAAGGATGGAGAGGGGGAAAAAAATAGTGACTAATTAGTCAGTTCCAGCCGACATTTTAGTTTTTTCCTCCTCTTTTGATTCTTTCCCATCTCTCTTCCTTCCTCCCTCCTTCCAGGCTTTTTTCCTCTGGGGATGATGGGAGATGCAGCTGGATGTAACCTCCCCACACACACACACACACACACACACACACACACGCATGCACACGCACGCACATATACACTCTCTCTCTCTCTCTCTCTCCGTCTATCTGGCACTGTTGAGAGGTAAACAGAGGGAGAGATCTCATTTAGTTCCTAAACTGTTGCGGCGCTCGGTGCAGCCGCACACTTCACTTCACTCAGACACAGTCACATGGCACAAAGAGACGTCCGCATCAGAGGATCCGAACAGTCGTTTCTCTGGACACACAGTTGGCAGCTCTGACTGAGCAACGCTTAAAGAACGGGAGAAACAGAGAAAGAGGTGACACGGGAAAAGGGATAAAGAGGACTTTGTCGTTTTGTGTTTGTTGGATCCCACCGAGTGAGCCCACAGCTGGCATGGAGAACACATGAGGAGGACGGAGAACTGTGCGGATATGCGGGGGAATAATGATGCTGAGTAAAGTTTGTGGATATTTCTGAAAGGATTTTTTTTTTTTTTAACTTTGGGAAGGAATTTTGAAGAACTACCTGTGCAGACAGGAAACAGGGGAAAGGTGAGGTACCTTTTTAGTAGCAGAGATCATTCTAAACAAATATAATTTGCTGCTTTTTTCTGCATATTCGTTGTTTTTGGTGTATCATGAGTCTCAGTGTAGTAGTTCAGTGGCTCCGGCTGACTCGTATTAAATGCTCACTGCCCTCTTTTTAGTTATTGACTCCATAAGCATTTAGGATCAATGGGCACATCACGTGGTTGTAGAAGAACAGGCTGTAAATCTCTTTGGTTTTGAGTCACTGTTGTAGCATCAATCACTTCTACAAATTTACATCATGAAACCTGAGACCATGCGACACATTTTCCGAGTTTGGTCTGGTTTGATACAATGATGAAAATCCAGCCTCTTTGTTTTGTTGTTAGTGCTTTTCTGTGACCTTTGTCTGTCTATAACACTCTGCCATCTGTCTCCAAACTCTCACTTTCCTGTTTAAAGCCGTTGCAGGAGGAGCGCTGGTAAAAAAAAAAAAAAAGGAGCTTTCCCAGAAGCATGGCGGCTGAAAAACCTTTACCCTGCCACCTTTTCCTCTTCTTGTTCCTTCTGGTTATCAAGCCAGCCCTCTCCCAGGATGCGCCCCTCTCCACTGCGATGGTAGACGAAGGCAACTCGTACATCGTCCCCACCACGCTCACCAACCAGACAGCCACTTATGAGCAGACGACTCAGAACACTCCCGTAGAGACGGGGCTTTCCACTCCCACCAGCGGCGGAGACGCAGACGATGAGGACGTCCCTCCGGCTGGCGGGACGCGCTGCCAAGGCTACTACGACGTCATGGGCCAATGGGACCCGCCGTTCAACTGCAACGCCGGTGTCTTTCTGTACTGCTGCGGTACTTGCTTTTACCGGTTCTGCTGCCAGTTCCGCCAGCAGCGCCTGGACCAGACCATCTGCTCCAACTATGACACACCCATCTGGGCCAACACTGGGAAGCCAGTGGCCACCATAACGGAAGGCCAGGGGGACCAGGAACGGGACCGCACGCACCTCATCGTCTACATCATCTGCGGCGTGGTCGCCGTCATGGTGTTGGTGGGCATCTTCACCAAACTGGCTCTGGAGAAGACCCGCGGAGGCAGTAGCGGAGCGGCGGGGGCAACTCAGGCTGACCTCAACACCAGGTGAGGAGGTGTGCGTATGTGTAGAGGGAGTCTGTTCAGTGGCATTTCCCTGTAGATATAAGCACAGTGGAGGCTTGGGTGGCGCATGAACACGAGTTTGTCTGCATGTGTTATCTGGTGCACTGCAGTAACGTTGGAAAGTTGGAAATTCTGACTTCACTTGGACAAAACTAGTAGAAAGTCGTGAACGTCCACGGTGCAGATTTGGGTTTTATGAGGACATCTTTCCAGCTTGGAATTTTCAACTTCCAACTTTGAATGTGTGTCTGTCGGCCTATTTTACGTGCATGTGTGTGTGTGTGTGTGTGTGTGTTCGTTGTCATGGCGGTGTGACTGGACTTTTCCAAAAGCAATGTGGAGTCAAACAAACAGGGCAACAGATACTCAGAGAGAGAGAGGATGTGGTAACGTGTAGATGTGTAACGCTTGTATGTGTTGCTTCGTGAGGCAGTGATGAGGAGCTTCTGCATTAAGAGAATGAGATTATTCAAATGTTTCCACATCCATATCGCCACATTTATCATACCCTTTCTTTTGCTTCTGCTCATCTTATCTCTTATTAATTGTACATTTTTCTGTCTTTTTGTTTGTGCTTCTGTCTTTCTTTTGTTTTTTCATGTTCTTCTACACTTCATCCCCCCTTTTGTACCATTTGCTTTGCTTGTAAGCATGACTACTATTTGAAATAAACACAAAAAATGTACAAAGACAAATGGACCGAACTATGTTTCCTGCAGTAAAGCACTGTAAAAGAAAGAAACAGCTTCATGCTTCTGTGTGAAAATTCCTCCTTAATGGTTTGCCTCAAGTTTTGCATTGAGGGCAGGTTAACCACTTTAGCATTGAGAGACGGAATAGATGTGAGAGCTAGATGATCAATCAAACACACATGGGAATGCACATGCGAGCATGCGTGCACACATGTCAACGTACACGCAAAACCCCTGCAGTTAGGTTAAATACATGGTCCAGAGTTCAATCTGCTCTCCTCGGGGAATCATTACAGCAAACAGCACAGCATGAGCTCAGATCTCCCCGCTTTCATCCCAAAGTATCAAACCCCAGCTCTCTGCCTCAACGCATTATTTAGAGAGTATTCTTGTTATCTCTCCCAGCTTCTTGTGTTTGATCTTGTTTGATCTCCGAGTCATCGCGTGTCCTCCCCCCTCAACCTGGCTCAGAAATTGTGCTGTTTCGGTTCCTGAAAGTTTCCCCTCTCCACGTCTCTGCCTCTCCAGATCAACCTCTTTTTCTGTTGTTTCCTCTGTAGTATATTCATGCTTCACAGCAGCCCTTTTCTTCCCCATGGCTCTCAAGGTTAGAAGACCTAAAACAGTGGGCAATTTTTTCCACATTTAATGTTCATTCGCTCAATTCTGGATCTTTTTTTTTTACAGTTAACAGCTGTATTCTCCCCACCCTCACCTCCACTGAACAACATCTCTGTCGCCCATTTACCTGAATTAGGAAACACGCAGCCAGGATTATTGCATTTAGCACGGTCGCAACTCACTGAAATAGAAACTCTCTGGCTGCAAATGCGTTTCAAAAGATTACCCCTCCTGTTTGAAATTGAAAAAGTTTCCTCAAGATTACAGCTTTTCCATTTCTGGACTGCTGTGCCTGCATGCTTGTTTAGTTATTAGCCTGCTGACATAAATCCCCCCCGGTCTAAAAGTGAACATGCAACTAAGACCTCATGTACTGCGTGTACTTCCTGAGGTAAAATCCATGATTAAGAGCAAACACTCACCCATTTAGAGCTCGGCAATAAAGTGACTAAACACAAGAGGACATTTTTACACTTTTCTCTTCTGCATCCTGCCGGTACGGCTGCTTCTTTTATCGCTTTCTATCATTCCCATCACCTTTTTCACCTTCTCAACATCCTACAAGCACGTGGTGAATAATACCCTCAAATCTTGCCAGTCTTCCTGAATCATCTTGGAATTTAAAATCCAGAATGATCATCCTCTCATATCCACACACACTCCCTTTCTAACACTCCTACAATTCCCTCCAACCAAATCGAGTTCAGTGTGTCTTGCGTACAGCCAACAACAGGGAACGGAGAGCGCTGCCTTAGGTCACACATGTCGCGTCTAATGAAAGCATCTCAACTGGAGAGAAGCTGGCTTTATACCAAGAGAGTAAACAAACATCAGTGACCTTCATGATTTCACGCACATACATGCATGCACACGCACATCCAACTCACTGTGATTTATAGTTCAATTAACAACAAGAATGGTAGTGGTGGCATTTAAGGTGTGTGAGCACGGTTTGGATCACCGCAGTGAGAGGGCGAGAGAACCAGCAGGCCAGACGCACGGCATCGCAACGTACAACGACGGAGTGTGTGAGGAGTGACACTGGATGTGTGTCCATGAATGTGCAACTGGGTGCATTCATGCATGTGCGTGTCCGGCTGTCTGTGCTCCGGCTGCTGTCAAAAGCAAAACTTTGCATCTCCGACTTCAAAGCGAATCACCTGAGTTTGGTAAAAATTAGTTCCTGTATTTTTAAATGTTATCTGGTGAGTTTCAAGTGATTAATAGTCTAGAAAATTTAAGTAAAGCCACCAAGAATTAACATTTTTGGAAATACAATGGAAGAGGAAAAATTGTAACTGGACATCGCTGAAGACTAATTTGGGATATATTCTGAAATATAACAATCTGTTCCCATCAGGGTAATGTCATGACTAGAAAATAATAAAACCACTTAGTCAGTTACCAAACTAAATTAAACGAAACTAAACTAAACTAAACTAAACTAAACTAAACTAGTAAGTCGTGACCAAGCTCTGCCAAATATCTAAAAAAACAAAGAAATTAACAGCCTTTGTAACTTTTAAAAATCTATTGCAATGAGATTTGGGTTTTATGATCCAGTGTTTGATTTTCACCAAGGGGCCCGGTACCCCATACTCCCGGAGCACCCCCCACAAGAGTTCCCGGGGGACACGGCGAACCCCTTCTCCAGTTGGACGAACTCCCATGCCCACTCCGGGCCCTGGAGAGGGTAAAGAGCTGGTCCACTGTTCCACGGCTAGGACGAAAACCACACTGCTCCTACCCAGACACAAAGGAATATTTAGCCATTCTGTGAAAATGAGTTAATTTGCTTTCAAGCCAAGAACTCGAGAAGCTGGAAACAGTTAGATTAAGCGAAAATTTTACAATCAAACATACAAACACATAAATAAATTTACAAATCACGCTTTTATGCTGAATTTATGTCCTGCTTCCCGCTCCACCAGTATTGATGTTCAGAAGGATCTCCACTTAAAAAGGGTTAGGGGTCACCCTGTGACCAAACACAGATAATCCTTTCCTCTTTTGTTTTTTCCTCTCGGGTGCTGAGCCGGTTAAAGTGCAATATTTTAATCATATTTCATTCAGCAGACTGGAGATAAAACCTGCCTCATTGTGTTGCAGAACATTAGTTCTGTGTTTTCAATTGAAACAGATGAACAGAGACTGAAAAGATGCAAAGCTCATGAGCATGTGCCCAGCTCCGTTTTATCTCTGCTGCATGCTGATTGGCACACCACCAGTTTGCCTGTTCCTCACATTTCTATTCAGTTAGGAAATTAGCAAGGTGGCAGAGTAATAATAGCCCCATAAAGCTGTTGTGTAAATATGTGAATGTGAGATGACAAGCTGTGTTAGTGTGACATGTGCATGCCTAATTTCCTGATGTGTTTCTTTACAGCTGACTGGACAGAACAAACTGGTAAACGATTTGTTTGGTCCTGAAAAATCCAAACTATGAAGTTGTTTTTTTATCGATTGATTTTAATAAAGTGAGTTCACAAATTATTTTGTGCCCCATCTCATTAGTGCAATTCAATAAGTTTCATAGTTTTAAGTTTCAGTGCATAAACATCATATAGACCTATTCCTGTTCTATTTGACTGCTTGTTCACATCCTCGCAGCAAAAGCTACAAGTGCTCACGGAGATGCACAAATAGAAACCCATCTCCAAAATGTTTAGTACAAAATAATATCTACAATGATTCACTATGACTACTGGTGCAGATCTTTCACATGTCAATTTACACATGAATGGTGGTTTTAAGATATAAAAGAAAAAGTTTGAAATGTCAGTCACACTTCCACAAAGTCAGACCTCAATGGCTTCTAGGACGATGACTCTTTTTTTCAGACCACATCTGTTGCTCAGTTTCTCTTCACAGAAACTTCTGAATATCATCAAATTCATATTACATGACTTTAAACCTTGTGGACAATATTTTTAGCAACATTTATTCACATGTATTTAAAGTCCAATTTACAAACAGATTTGATATTATATTCACCTGTCCTTTTAAATATAGGCTATAATCCCTGATAAGCGCATATGCAAGCACACCCACACAAACACACACATAAACATCCTGTCTCATTCCACATAAAAACCATAAATGACACACATATCAAACATGCTGACAGTAGTGAGCAACGATGGCCAAATATACTGTGTATACATAAACACACACTCTGGCTGCCTTCATAAGTGTGACAGTGAGCTAAGTGGACTGAAATGTCCCCCACAGTCAAAATGTCTCAAGACAAAGAGACACTTCTGAGATGTGGAGGGGAGGGAGGATTACATCAAGAAAATGTAGCAATGTGGATATAAAACCTCCTCTGAGGATTTTTTGTACCTTGTGCCATATGCCAAAAGACATATGGCTCTCTACTCTTTCCCTGTCTCTCTCTTTCACATATCCACTCACTCACTCAAATGCGATTGTGATCATTTCTAAAATTATGGTTTTACATATTACAGGGCTCTCAATCCTAATGCCTCATTCCATTTACAACAATAACCTCAAATTAAGCTGAGTCTAATATTTAAGCACACATTTTAGTGTAACTTCAGGGTAGGTCTGGATAAGTGTAACTTTCCATTTGTGATATTATCTTTTAAAAATGTCTCAGTGATAGGCTTCCCATATTTAATAACAATTAGTGCAATGCAGTGTAATAAGGATCGCTGTGCAAGATTATTTGCGTTTAGGTGTCAGTTCATAAGAAAGTGATCCATGTTCTTTTTCTGGTGTATGCGGACATCAAATCACGATAAAAAGAAAAAAAAGAAAAAAATCAACCTGTGAAGATTCAAACAAGCACCTGCAGGCGCGCAAAGTCCAGTTGTTTTCAATTAAAATAAAAATGAAGGTATAATCATAGATAAAAGAAATAAAGAAAGAAATCAGCTACTTTCAGTCGCGTTCTGCTGCGCATCTCTGCAGCTAATTTGATGTAAACTGTTACAGTATATAATAATGTTAGTATGTGTCACCTGTCCGAAACACTTGTCCCAATTTGATGCAGCTAATTTCTCGTAGAGTACGTCAAGTTCATTTACACATGCCTTTGTTTCCAACATTTGCAGTTAAATCAAATTACTCACAGTTTGAGCCAAAAACAGAGTGAGAAAAATCCCTCTGAAGTGGAGACAAGACATGCTGTCTGCGCCTTCCTCTGAGTCCGAGCGCCGCGCTTTCCTGAAACGCACACTGGCAGAACGGGATGCTGAGATCTCTACGAGAGGATAAAATGAGATGTGTCAGATGAGCAACAACGCAAAAGAGGCACTTCCGGTATTTTTGTCCGCAATAAAATCCTGACTTGCAATCTATAAGTCAGGAATTCTTGGACGTAAATTACTTTCCCCACATCCTCACAGCCTCAAAAGTAGGGAAAATACTGGGCTGCTGAGACTTGGGAATGAAATGGTAGTCATATTTAGGCTTGTGAAGAAACACTCTTCCCCCCATTTAAAAGACAGCTAGTTAGAAAGGAAAATTAGAATATACTGAAAAAGTTGTTTTATTCAGACAATTCAACATAAAAGGTGAAACCAATAAATTTTATGTACTAAGTACTAAGTATTTAAAATCCTTTTTTTAATTTTAAGTTTTCTGAAGCTGCAAATCCTAATCAGCAAAATCTAAACAAATAAAAGCTGAAATATATAGATTTGCATACTATTTGTATATATTTACATTTCATCTTTGTATTTAAGTTAGAGAAATACATGCACTTTTTCAGGATACTCTAATTTTCTGAGTAGAACCTGCACATTCATATTACAAACTAAACATACACACATGTCCGAACACACAATGTCATTTCATAGTGCCATGAAAATACATTAGCTTTCCAAGGGACTTAATTTACCCTCACATCTATGTGTTCCATGGTCGTTCAGCATAACAGGGGTCAGTCTAGAAAAGTTTTGATGGGGAAGCCAGATAGGCCTGGGTTCAAACCAGAAAAAGGGTGGCATATTAATGAAATTTATAAATATGTGTACAGAGGGGGCTTCCTATTTTTTGGAAATAATGAAATATTCACAACTATAGTGGCCATCTAATGTGAAATGTAAATCAACAGCTGTTGACATTATATGGTCCTCAATTGTATACTATCTCCTGTACAAACATGTATGCTGCATCCACACAGAGACAGAACTGTTTTAGTTTTAAAAAGTCTTTCATCAGGACTGGATCCAATAAATAGCCTACATGCATCTACACACGTGGACAAAATTGTTGGTACCCCTCGGTTAAAGAAGGAAAAACCCACAATTCTCACTGAAATCACTTGAAATTTACAAAAGTAACAATAAATAAAAATTTATTGAAAATTAAATAATCAAAATCAGCCATCACTTTTGAATTGCTGATTAACATA
>JAVQJG010051161.1:0-10349 GCA_036024015.1 Craterocephalus amniculus | reverse complement strand
TTTTACAAGTTTGTTTCACAACTTAAAATATCTGCACTTTGAATTTAGGTCAACTTCCTGAATGGGTGATTGAAATAAAAGCATGTTTTCCCGTAAAATCTAATATTTGTGATCTGTTTTAAAGAAAAACACAGATTAAAGAAAATCGATTAAAATCGAAAATCGGATTTGGTTTTAAAAAATCTGAGATTTTATTTTTTGGCCATATCGCCCAGCCCTATTTTCTAGTAATGTTGAATCCACTGTTGCTTAAATTATATGCTATAGTAAATTTATGCACACCCAGGAAATATATTCAAGAGCTAGTCATATAATTTATCACTTGAAATGACATTTTTATGTTGCATGAACAAATAAATAAAAACAACTGTGCAAAACTGTGCAAGTAATATCGATTTCAGTCGAAACTTAATCTCAGTTGAACTTTACAAGTTTTAGAGTGTTGAATTTTTCTATATTTTGTGTTTATTTTGGTTTCTGGATCACTGTTCCTACAAACTAAGTAACATATTTCAGGGCTTGATTAAGGGGAAAAAATGCAATAAGAATAAATCTGATGCGTTGCTTCTAAAGATAAACTTCTCATTATATAGAGCTATCCTGTAACAACAGATCATTTAACAGCAAAATTGTCCACAGCTTCCATCAGTAGCTTTTTTTTTTTTAGGTATGCTTTAAAAAATAAAGTGTTTGTAATATAATTTGACTTAATGGTTGACGTGAACGATCTGAAGGATGGGGTATTAAAAAAACTGCAGTCAAATTGCAGTTTATTTTCCCATGATTGTCTCATGAAAGATTTTATGTGAGAGCTGGGCGATAAGAACCAAATCATATTTATTTATTCATTATTCATTTAGAGTCAAGTAACCAAAGAAACATTTCTAATTCACAGCCTTAATACAAAATACACTTTTATTAAGTATCAGCAGCACATGTATTAAAATACTGACTTAAATTAAAGTAGCTATTTTATTAAACAAACAAAAAATACTTAAAAATTACTAATGTGCAAAAGGAAAATTGTACTTTTTAACTTAAAACAAGCTATCTCAATACCAACAATGTTCCCTCATTCTATATCCTGTGTGGAAAAAGTCTATATTTCAACATTTTGTTATATTGCCAAGTCCTGCTGTGAGCAATTCTGAAGAGATTTTTTTTCTTTTTTATTCTAGTAAAAAAAAGAAAAGAAAAGAACAACCTTGGTCTAAAGTTCTTCTAACAAAACATAAGTTGTGGCTGAGCGGCATCTCATGAGCCCTGGGCTCTGTGGCTGGAGCCACCTTGTGTGCCTGTGAGGTTTTAATATCATGTGACTTGGTGTAATTCTGCTCTGCAGGGCTGATGAAAGTCATCATGTCTTGTCAGGGCTGCACTGCTGCATTTATATGTTGTACTTTTATAACGTTTGTCAGCTTTCTCATCTATTTCAATAAAGCAGCTAATTAAGAAAGATTAAACTTCTCCTGAGTGTAGAGCCTTTATGAGCTGCACTTAGTTTAAGTCATTAGTGTGTCATCTAGATTGCTAGCAGAGCAAACATCAGAGTGCTGCTTCCTTCCCTTTGGGTTTGCAATAATTTGGTTATTTTCTGTCAATGACTGACTAAATGAGATGATGCAAAGATCTTTGTTAGTTTTAAATAACTGAAGGAAAATCATCCTGGTGGATTATGATGGCATCAGTCATGGTTCGCCTCTGAAGGTCCACTCGGTGTCTTCGTGACAATGCAGGCAGGGCTTAGATGCTTGCTGAGTGGACAGTCAGAGTACAGTAGAGCCTCGGGGGAGTGTTTACAGTCGCTTATGTAAACACTGACATGACAGCAAGATGGGCAGCGGGGAACTGATCCTGAAGCCCCCATGTCTGAATGTCAAGTTGATACAGCAGTTGAAGCTTTGACTGTTTATCCTCCAGCCAAGGTGTTAATTGAACTCAATCATTCTTCATTTGTTTCTCTTCTCACTCTTTTTTTGCTCTTCATTTTTCACCCATTTCTGTCCCTTTTGTCTCTTCGCTTCTTTTTTATTGCCCATATCCCTGCCCACTTGTTCCCTAATGTCTTTGTTTCTGTTACTCAGACTTCAAGAAGATCCTCCCACCGGCGTGAGCGGAGCACCATCAGAGAACAACATCATGCTTTGGAACGCTGTTATTTTTGGGTGAGTCATGCTCTAAATCCAGCTCCACCCTGCTTTACTGTGCCTCTATGATGCACAGATTCTGCAACCCACTCGGTCCATAGCATCCGTTTCCCCTATCCCCCTGCTTCCTCCCAAACAAGGGAAAAAAGAAAATTGACTTGCAGCCCTATGTACAGTCGCGGCAGGTGTTTGATGGTGGATCTAACTGGGAGACGGAGTTCTGGGATTCTCTTGCATACTTATTATATTTCTGTTGAAAGTAATAATGGAATAAAAAGGCCAGAGGACATAGTCTTGAAACATCAAAAACATACGCACTCTGGATTTCCAAATGTAACTCGAACCCTGAACAAGAGCAAGAAGATGCAATGAAAACAAACAAGATAAATGCACAAGGGGTGGCAAAAATAGACTTGCTAATAGTTGCTGGCCTAATTCATCAGAGCTGCCAGAAATAAAAAATGTGAAAGCAGCTGTTTTAATTTCCCTACCAACAGATGACTGCGTAGCGCCGAGTAAATAAAAGCCCTTGATTGACGGCCTGTAGCCCTCCTTCTCTGCAAGTAAAGGCCTGCGTAGGGATTAACAGGAGAGGGATTTTCAGGATCATGAAATAAATTTATTCTGTCTCTGTGCTGTCTGCAGGCCTGTGGGAACACCATTCGAAGATGGTAAGTTTTATATATTTTGGATTTATCATGTGCGTTTTATGCAGGACAATGTCTTTCAGGTACAGGGCTTTATTTAACTTGGCCTTTTTTCTTTCACTGAAGAGCTGCATTATTTAGTCCACTTATTACAGCCTTCTGGCCAGTGTGTTGTAAAACTGTCGTGGAAGTGGAGTAACAAGGGCTTACCACAGGAGTAATTCCACATGTTGACACAGATATGTTGAGAAAAAGTGTTCCACAAATGAAAATGGCTAAATTTGCAGTTGTTTAAAAACAACTGCAAATCTTTCTAATTGTCTGAGACTCAGCAAGTCCAATTGTGCTAAACTAAGCTGCGTTGCATTTTATGAATAATGAAGCTACGTCTCTGAAGTCAGACTAAAGTTGCACAATGTCTCCTTCCAGCAGTGAAACTGCAGAGCACAGCATCACCTTGCAGGATCTGCAACAAATCAGTCTGCTGCTTGCTTTTTTCTTCTTGTTTCGTATGTTCTTATTAGTCCAAAGCATGTTTCTTTTTTTAGCAAAAGTGGTGCTACGGGTAGCTCTAGCTCATCAGCATAGCTGATCCATGGCTGATCTTGGGGGGGAGGGTACCTCCAGACAACAGATAAGGCTCCTTTTCAAAGAAAATAATGTCATCATGTTCAACCCGAGCATCTGCTAGAGCTTCACTTACTGAACTTCCTGTCTATTTTTTCACTGCTCGGGATCGCTGGTGCAGCAGTGAAAAAGGTCCCCTCACTTTCCTGCAGTGCCATGGTCCCAAATGTTGTTTAAGCTCCATTTAAACCAGTGTTCGTGTTTTCATATCACAACAAAATAAAAAACAGTTTTCAGTATGACCAAATGTACCAGCCAGCGATGGTATTTTTGTGTTTGTAATGATTTTATTCAAGGTTTATTATTTTAAAAAACTATTTGTCATTGAGCAGAATGTTGCAGGTTTTGCATCATGCATGGCCTGTCCAAAAAAGAGCCCCTGTACCAATTAGCATCACTATGAGTAGTTTTTCTCATGGCTACACAGCCGTTTCAACCAGGCAGTATACATTTACTGTGTCCTCTTAATGTGCCTCAATATCCCTCAAGTTTCTCATTATGTAAGGTGTCAGCCTTTATCTGTGTCAACAGTTGATTCCTGGAATATATTTATATATAATATGTCCAACAAATACAGATGAATGATGCTGAAGTTTTTCTCGTCAGTCTTCGTTCCTCTCTGCTCCTTTCATAGCCTGCAGAACTGGACTTTGTTTCCACTGAGAAGCCAGCTTCTCCTTATAGCAGTTCTGTGATATTTATAACATGATTGTTTCCCTCTTTCTCTGACCTTCTTGGTCTTTCAGCTGCATTCTCCTTGAAAATGACTTTTCTGCTGCCTCTCTTTATTCACTTTTGTGATTAATTCTGCTTCCCCTCCACCCCCACCCATATCTGCAGGAACATTTAAGCTGCTGATAGAGTTTTCAGAGGAGTACCCAAACAAGCCCCCCACAGTTCGCTTTGTGTCCAGAATGTTTCATCCAAATGGTAAGAGCTGTTTCCAGACACACGAAGCCCCCACATGCATCTGTTTGAAGAGGAGAGATTGTTTAAACTTCAACATTTTTCCATGTTTGATATGGAAACAAATGATGGTACAAAGTATTTGGAACTTGAATGCATCGTGGGTCATTTTGCAGTTTGTGCCTCCATTATCTCGCAGCTTCAGTCCCCTCCTTTCCTCCTCATTCAAACCATTTCCTGTGATCCATCTCTCCTCGTCCATAATTCAGATTAGTTTATTATGTTTAGGCTGGCAGTGCCTTCCAGTTACAGTTTTTATGGTCTGTGTTTCTAAACTCTGGCACTTTTTCTTTTTAGACTGCATTTGTTTAATTTGTACTGCGGGGAGCCGGGGGTATGCAGCGCTCCGGTTGAACGCCGCTCATACGTTCATGCTCTGAATTATAACTCGCTTCTAATCTACTAAATGTAGAAGGCAGGGCTGGCAACTCATTCTGATACTCTTGTTTTTTCCTCTCGTCAGTTTATGCAGATGGCAGTATATGTTTAGACATTCTTCAGAATCGCTGGAGTCCTACATATGATGTGTCGTCCATACTCACCTCCATCCAGGTCGGTTGGCTTGTCTCCCCTTTTAAGTTACAATGATTAGAAATCTGATTGGACATCTATACCTGCAGGTCTTGCAAGGTGTGTGGCCATTAGTCGTTTAATACATGAATAATTTAATAACTTCTGTCTGTGCAGTCTTTGCTGGACGAGCCGAACCCCAACAGTCCAGCCAACAGCCAGGCCGCACAGCTCTATCAGGAAAACAAGAGGGAGTATGAGAAGAGGGTGACGGCCATCGTGGAGCAGAGCTGGGTGGACGTCTGAGTTTCTCTCACTCTGTAGTATTTTTTTCATCACCTTCTCTTCATCATCCTGTACTCCAGTCTCTCATTTTTATCTTATCAGGAGGGAAAAAACAGTAAATATATCAAAACTCAAGTGCCACCCTGAAAAGAAAAACAACCAAACCTGAATGGACATTAACTTGCTTGCCAATGCATTTTAGGAAATTGAAAGGGGGGAGGTTAAATTTTATGTTTGTGCTTCTTGTCTTTACTTTTACCTTTTTTTTTTTTTTTTAACTGCATGATGTGAGATAAGTTATTGCTAACAAAATTTGTAATATATCTTGGCTGGCTGGATTGATGCTGTTAGTGATTGAGTTTTACCCTTTCTTTTCCCCCTTTCTTTTATCTGCTGGTGTGCACACAACTTAGCTGGTTGGAAAGGACCTATTGGTGACCAAATGAACACATTTTTCTACCAAATCAGTGGGAATAACCATGAAAATGCCGTCCCAGCTTGCAGCGTGGCTACTCCTCAAAGCAGCCACAGATGCAACGATTCCTGGTTTGTCCCAGTTTATTTTAAGAGCTACTGTTGGTTTTGGCTCACACACATGCAGCAGCACTGACTTTGTCAGAGTATTTATTATGATCATGTCTGCTCTGAGCTAAAGGAAGCTTGGCCTGAAGAGTTCTTTTCATTTAGTCAGTCCTGGTTAAATGATTAAACACACGAGCCATGAAAGGCGTTTGTGTGGGTGTTATGGTTTGTATTATGGTCTACAGAGAGATGTTTGCATGTTCAAAAACAGCCAATCAGACAGGATGTTCTGTCCTGCTCCTTTTTATACAAGAGTCTGTGCTGCATATGAAGGAGAACAAAGTGGTCAAAGCGATGGTGCATTTAAAAATAAGTTGGTGCACCCACAGATTTCTTTTTTTATTTCCCTCGATACAGAGTAAAGGACGTTCCAGTGCTTCGTTGCCTGTGACATGTGTCAGCCTGAATGACGTGCCAGTGCTTCTGATCCTCCTCTTAAAGCAACCCAGTAATATGAACAAGTAGAAGATAAAAGGCGGCGTGTGTACTTTTTCTACTCTAAATAACAGCTGTGAAGAGGACACTCTGACATAGTTTGACTCTCTGCAAGCGTGTGGCATCAAGTGTTTTTCCTTCAAGGTTCAAGTTGCTTCTCATGCCTGCATTTGTCTTGTATTTATTCTTCTTACCCAGTTAAAGTCCTCTTGAGCATAAATTTGCAAGTTTATTCCTGAGCGACTCCAGCGTAATCAGTCATAAAACAATTGCTCTTTTCCTAAAAACAGTAAAGGTCATTGTGGTTTGTGACTTTTCACCTAATAAGCAGAAGAGATATGTTATGAAGTTTTCAGACTCAAACAAATGTATACTTAAAACAATATGCTGTATAAACGTAATAAATCATTTTTCAGAATTTGACCATGTTCATCATTTCTTGTTGCTGTGTAAATACTCTTAAAATCACGTTAGAGAAATCTCCACATCAGCAGCTGTTGTGAGCTCAGTGGTTTTCTGCCATGTTGGGTGAAACTGGGACATCTTGAGTAAACACCAGAAAACCAAAGTTTTGATTTAAGCATTAACCCAGAAGTCATGTTTAGAAAATAAGTCATTTACTATGCTTCAGACATGAATTAAAACAAGACCCATCATGAGAATTTACACATGTAAAAAAAACTTCCTAAAACAGACAAATGCATTTAAAAACATGTAAAAAGTCTTGGTTGTTGTTGAGCAAACAGTTTTGCAGTCTATACAAATGGTGAAAATCTGAAGAAATAAAAAAATTTAGACTCATAAAATCTATGTAGCTTTAAAACCATTTAAAAAAAGTGGTTGAGTTGATGCCAACACGTCGTTGGTCCCAACACTGTAGATCCAAAGGAAGTGATGTGGTCATCGACCCTGCGGTGGAGCAGAGAGATGCATGAAGAACTGTCTCATCCCACAAACGTGTGTGTGTGTAAAAACTAACCTGTTGGTTCTTTACTATCTCATCTCTTGTCTTGAAGACTGGTGCATCCTCTACAACGATGCCTTCAGCCATTTCATTGACTTTTTCCAGGAGCTCCGTGCTGTACCTGCCAGCAGCAAAGGGACAAGTTCAGATCATTTTCTCAGTCATGTGAAGGTGAACACCTGCGGTCTGACTCACTGCAGACCATTTCATCCTCGCCAATTCCAAACTCTGGAGGCAGGAGATGATCCTGTCTCTTTGGGGAGAGCAGGTCTCAGCTCTTGGAGATCTTAGATCACTTGTGGATCCAGAATCTCACTGAAACATGTCTGTATATCTGTTTTGGTGCCAGTCTCTCTCTCACTGACACACATCTGGCAGCACTTTAATCTGACTACAAGAGTGTGTAGCTAGAGGGAAATACAGCAGGGTTTTTTTTTTGAGAGGCATGACCCACACGTTAGACTGTGTTGCTCATTCCACGCAAGCATGATCCTTACCTTGCTGCACACACTCTTACTTTTTGTGCTAAACTTATAAGTTTATAAACATTTTAATTGGTTCTGCTAACTCAGTGGTTCCCAAACTGGGGGTCTCAGCTTGACAAAATAAAACGGCTAAGAAAACTTTGTTGATCATTTCAGAAATAAGTCGCTCAACAACTTTCTCAAGTTGATTTAATAAAGGAGCAAATGGGAGCTTCATATTCATATCGTGTGTACTTACCAATGTATCACATGGAGCTCATTTTATTGGTCAGAGAAGAGAGCATGGTTTGCATGAAGCCATCGACCTCCACAACAAGTCGTTACTTTTTAACGAATCGTTACATACTGCGTGTCTGAGCAGTCCCATCTAAACCAACTTCTGAGTGTGACCGTAAACGCATCTTACCTTTAACATTACAGTCACAACGTGTTGTGTTTACGTACCTGCAGCCGAGGAAGACGTGGTTGGCCCAGACCATGGACAGAGAGAGCAGATGGTCCAGCTGCTCGTCTTCAAAGTCGTTCATGTTCCGCAGGATGAACTCCCTCCGGGCATCCCAGTGCTTGTTACTCTCCCAGTAACCCCGGTAGGTCTCTACCTGGTCGGCCACAGCTCTGTTTTGTTGAATAAAATCCTCCACGTCCAGCTTAGACATCTTGCTCGGCAATGGGGTCAACGAAGATAACTTCCGGTCTCTAACCAAGCGAATGATGGGTGTTGTTTTTACCTTCACGTATTTTAAGCAGCGCCACACAGTGGTGGAAATGCAACATGGCAACTCAATATAAATGAACTGTAAGTAAACAGCATCAAACCATCACTGCTGAATTTAAAAATATATATTCTATCAAATTGCCCCTCCTCTGGAAACTTTCTTAGGGTTTGTGCAGACTAATTTGCTCAGTCTTTTGGCAAATATATAAAGTTGTTACAAATTCCTATTTAAAAATAATAAGAATTTAATCACTCTTCTTGAATTTAAACACACTAACAGGGCAAATGTATATTCCTTTTTCCAGATAGTTAATGTTTTTAAATAAGTGTGGCACTGTCATTTATAATAGGGTTCTTTTAAACAAATGAAAGTTTTGGTGTAATAATAGCTTCAATTCAATTAAACTTAATTTGTATTGCACTAATTCATTACAACGTAATCTCAAGGTGCTTCACAGACAATCAGTTTAAGACAAACTGATTGTCATATATTCAAATATACTAGCCAGTTAATAACAAGGAAACCAACAAACTGCATCAAAAAGAGTCTTTGATCAATCCCCTTCTGAGCAAGCTTCAGGCGACGGTGGGGAGAAAAACTTCCTTTTAACAGGAAGGCAAAACCTCCAGCAGAACCCGGCTCAGGCAGAGCAACCATCTGCCTCGACCAGTTAGGGGTAGAAACAACAGAAAGGGTGAACGTAGACAGTGGAGGCCAAAGTGAGGACAGAAATAGAGAGTAGAAATAGAGGACAGGAAAAACTGTGTAGAAAGTGAGTGAAGAACAAGAGGAGTGACAGAGAGTGTAAAAAGAGAGGAGTGAAAGAGTGTAGGAAGAGACAATAAGCAGAGACACAATCATGACATGTGATCCACTGGGATCTGCTGAGAGAGGAGAAATATGTTAATGATGGCAGCATTGTCATATGTTTATACATGAGAGATGAGGATGAAAAGTGTCATGAGACGTCCCTCAGCAGCCCAAGCCTATGGCAGCATAACTAAGGGATGGCTATAGCCACCCCTAACTATAGGATTTATCAAAAAGGAAGGTTTTAAGTCTGATCTTAAAGGTAGAGAGTGTGTCTGCCTCACGAACCGAAGGAGGAAATTCAAGGTCATCCAAGTCTTTATGTCTTTAAGACATTTTTGTAATCTAACAAACTGGTTCATCTCATCACTTTTCATGGATAAGTAGATCTGAGTATCGTCTACATAACAATGGAAGTTTATACCATGCTGTCTAATTATATTACCAAAGGGAAGCATATTCAATGTGGAAAGTATTGGTCCAAGAACAGAACCTTGAGGAACTCCTTGACTAACTCTGGTCTGTGAGGAAGCTTGATCATTTACACAAACAAACAGAAATCTAAATATAACCTAAACCAGCCTAATGCTGCTCCTGTAATTCCAAATAGAGGTTACAGCTCAATGTAACAGTAGGCGAGCCAGAAATCCCGTTTGTTTTGCCAGAGGATGTAATATTCATAAAGCACATGGAGAAGGTCTGAAATCTCTCTAAAACACACACCTCCTCTTCATGTTTTTGCCTTCTTCTACTTGATTAAAACCTCTTTGCACTCGACCCGTCTGCCTGGAATAATCAGACAGAAACCCTGAACTTTTAACCTCCAGACTGCTGTATGTAAAGAGGCAAATGTGCAATTCAGGGCAGAATACAGGCACAGATGCTCATCTGTGCAGGGTTTCCCTTCAGAGATATGTGCCCTGGAAAACCTCTTTTCATACTATCATGATCCCACAGTGGATGATTCGGGACCTGTGTTGACATAAAATCATTGACATGCTTCAAGGGAAACAGACAGAGCTCACTACTGTGTCAGTGGTTCTGTTTACAGAGCATTAGTGAGTGAGTGAGTGAGTGAATGAGTGAATGAGTGAGTGAGTGAGTGAGTGAGTGAGTGAGTGAGTGAGTGAGTGAGTGAGTGAGTGAGTGAGTGAGTGAGTGAGTGAGTGAGTGAG
>JAVQJG010051158.1:0-12676 GCA_036024015.1 Craterocephalus amniculus | reverse complement strand
GCAGCAGCGTTCTGAATGAGCTGAAGATGTTTAATGCTCTTTTTAGGAAGTCCTGTTAGAAGACCATTACAGTAATCCAGTCTACTGGAGATGAATGCATGGATGAGTTTCTCCTGGTCTTTTCTCCTGGAGACTAAACTTTTTATTCTTAGTCCAAGTCGATAAGTCGAAGACTGGCCGGTCCTTAAATAGGCAGACGGGGATCAACCCACAGCTGAGGGGAATCTTCTAATTAGCACTGATCACCACCACCATGCCCTGCTGTAAGACAGAAAACCAACCAAAACCCTGACACAACCTCAAATATAACCTTTTTAAAAGAATCTGGAAATAAATTAGAAACAAGCAAAGGAGTAAAATAATGATATCTTAAAATAATAATAGCAATAAAAAAAATACCCAGTCTATATGCATTCCTGTTACATACATGTGATATTAATCACTTTTCTTCGATTACAGTGTTTTTATGATTGTGAGTAGGCAGTATTGTTATCACAATTAAAATTCGATTAATTGTCCAGCCCTAGTCTAAAGTACAACTGCTTTCATCATCATCACACCCAGATGTCCTACATCTGTGTGTCCCTCCCTTCTTGGCTGTGTAGAGGCTGGTTAGCAGCAGCCAGTATCAGATCTCTGATATCATACCACATGGATGCAAAGGAAACTTCGTTTTTATTCAGTGACTACCTTTTCCTTCATCCATAAACGTTTACTCTGGCTCAATACATAAAAGCCCCCTCTTCTGTTTTCTAATCCTGAAGCAGATATCTGTCTGTGTGACGGAAATGATCCCAACCCAAGTCTACACCCATGGGTCGTTCTCCAAATGAAAGCTTAAATCTGTTCTGGATCATGGAGAAGTTTCTGTCCCATCACATACGTCAACTTTTTCATCTTTCTACTGCATGAAGTCACATCTAAACGCTGAAAATACTCGGACATGATGTTGCATCTTCTGTGTACAACATCAGCCTCTCAGCCACGTTTGTGACCCTGCCAAGCTGTTACATGAAGACAAAGAAGTCAAGTCAACTTTATTTGACTTTAGTTTAAAAACAACAAATAGTGACCAAAGTGCTGAACAACTGAGAGGAATAAAACAGTAATAAAATTAGAGATAAAGGAGGATTAAACGATAAAAAAGGAAAAGAGAAATAAACGACTGTAATAAGACAAACATTAACCCTTTCATGAATAGTGTCCAATGTAGTGGACAGCTATGACAGCTGTTTTTCAGTATATATATGTGTGGGGATGGAAAACTGGTAATTTTGCCAGTTCAGGGGACATCAGTAAGTCATGCAATACACTGTCACATAGTGTAGAATAAATATTTATATATGTACATGCATGCATTGTAGTAACTAAACTTTCTTTTGTGATAAACAGGAAAAGAAAACGATACAGCCTTGTTTTTTATTAGAATATTCATATTGTAGGAGGATGAGAAGCACAGGCCTATTTCTATTTATATAAGTAAAAAATCAAAAACTAATACATGATTAACAAATTAAAAAAACATCCGTGTATATGTCTATGGAAGTTAATTACTTTTTGCAAAAACACGTGGCACTGTTTCTTAATAATTTATGCATGAAAGGGTTAAACAGAGAAAATGTCAAAAGCTCAGTCTGGTTTAAAAGCTAAAGAATAAAAATAAGTCTTTAACCAACATTTAAAAATGTCCAAAGTTGGTGAGGTTCTGGATATGTTGCGGAAGGCTGTTCCATAGTGCCCTCTTAATTTAAGTCTGACCTCAGGACAGGAAGAAATAACGGGTCAGCTGGCATTAGCGATGTAGCAGGAGCATGGGGGTTAGGAGATCAGCAAGGTAAAAAGTGCCAGTTTGAAGACTTAAAAACAAACAATGAACCCTTAAAATCTACTCTAAAACTATGAGGTAGTCAGTGCAAAAAATCCAGGGCCAAAGAAATGTGGTATATTTATCAAAAATATGCAGTAGATGTGCAACAGAAAAGGAAGAAGGGAAAAAGTCTCACCATAGTGAACACTGGTTGCATATATAGTGGATCTTTCAGCCCTTCAGGACAATAAGTTTCTAACATAGAGGGTGGAGCGTTACCTGTCAACAAGGCCGAGGCAATTTTCCTCCACAAATCATTAATCATTTGATTGTGTTTACGTTCTGCTAAACACTAAATGAATAGATTTAGGGAAACCCTTTGCTTCATGAGCTGCTTTTCCAGCATTTACCGTTACCCGTATATCAGGTTTCACTGCTCTGTGATGAATTCACTGCTGCTCCGTCTGTCATTGGCTCGTTGACAGATGGAAAAGGAGCTGAGTCGTAATAGCAAATATGTAAACTGTAACAGAAACGGTTGTTTATTATACGTTACAGTCTGTTGATTTAGGGTGATTTAAGTCTATATCCAGTCGTTTATTCCTAAGTATGTTTACTTATGTTTTCCTGAATAGTGTTATAGTGTTGTTTGTAGCTGCTGTTTTATGTCTAACGATGGGTTGCAACCCTGGAAAAGACTTCCCAAATTCTGATTTGATATTTAATGGGACAGGAGCAACAAAAGGCTGGGGAAAAAAACTGGAAGAGCACTGACAGTCAATTAGGTTAGGCACAGGCTGAGTAAAAATGCAGGATTTCAGAAATACGGCATCTCAGATGGAAAGATGAACAACGTTTATTACTTTGGATAAATGCAGTAACTTGGATTTGTACTGAATTCCATCAGATCCTACAAACTAGATGTTAAAGGTTCAACAGTCAGTTAAGGATGTTTGTGTTTCTCCTATTTTATATATTATCTATTCAATGGTTCAAATAATGAGAGGTGAAAAATTACATGAATGTGTCATTTTGCAACTCACTGGTTACTCTCCATCGGTGGATTGTCCTTTGAATTTGATTCACGATTAAGCAACCAACCTCTGGCTTAGAAACTTGAAGCCTATGCAGAAGTGCCAAAAACTGCAGTTCCCCCCTCCTCCACAAGGAGCAGCAGTTCCCCCCTCCTCCACTAGGGGCAGCAGTTCCCCCTCCTCCACTGGGGGCTGGCTGATCCAATCCCCATAGAATCTCATAGTGAAAAGGGCAACACTACACTACAACTACAGCCTGGTACAAAAAACATTTTAGCTTTAAAAGCGTTAATTTATTTTACAGTCTATGCAATTGATGCAATGTAACACAACCTGGATAACTTAAAATCTAATCTAACTCCCTATTTCATCCTTGGAAAGAATGACTTTTAACGCATTTAGTTGCCTTATCTTTATTCTTATCAGTGCTAAAATGTTGACTTAAGTGAACAGAAACTCATCAATATTCATCTCAGAAATAGTAAATCTTGAATCAGAACAAGTGGCAGTTCTTGGATATTCAGAAAGTAGCACGATACCATGAACCCCCTGATTCTGTCCGACTGTTATCACCTCCCCTCAGCTTGCTGGTGCATGCCCTCCCTGGAATCTTTCCTCAGTGTTTGACCACTCGCTAAGTTCAATTAATCATTGTCTTCCTTTAAAGCCGAGTCTAAACAATGGCGGACCCTCGGAGTCAAGCGACTTCCCTGGCTTCAGTCAAAGTCACAGAAAAAGTCTTCCATCCTCCTCCCCTCTGCAGTGAGTCGGGGAATGAGCTTCTTGGCCTTCATTAATTACCTTCCTATCACAGAAGTTGAGGATGATTTATGTATGTATATGTATTCATTCCCAAGTGGAGTAAGACTCACTAGGCGACCATGTAAGCGTGTCGCACCCTCTTTACCAAAACACCATTTTCTCCACCCAACCAATGGCATGACCCTGGTTTTAATAAATGTGTAGATTTTACCTTGGGATCATCCTGTGCTCTTCCTTTTGCATACGTCTACTCAACATATTTCAATCAAATTGGTGCCAAATAACAGATTTTAAAGCATGGATGGTGAGCTGGGCATCCAGAGCACCCGACACCCCTCCAACATACCCTCAACGGTTCTAGCTTGGCACAAAATACAGTTTCATTTCAATACAATATGGGGAAAACATTTGTGTGGGAGGCCAGTCTCATGCTGCAGCCTCGTGTTTTTTTTTATAGCTATTTCTGTCCGGATTTACAGACATACCCAGAGAAAAGTCCTCCCTGCCCTCGGTGCCTCCGGCGCTGCAGGATCTGAATGTCTGGCGGAGTCTCGATGGATATGCACTGATTGCATACAGGGCACGACGAGAGCATAGAGCTGGATTTGTTCATTTTTGCTGCACCGCTTGATTTAAAAGGTAGTATTTAAAGCCTATTTAAAGGATTCTTCACTG
This sequence comes from Craterocephalus amniculus, assembly GCA_036024015.1. Taxonomy (NCBI): domain Eukaryota; kingdom Metazoa; phylum Chordata; class Actinopteri; order Atheriniformes; family Atherinidae; genus Craterocephalus; species Craterocephalus amniculus. Next base: position 8,398 of record JAVQJG010051158.1, on the reverse strand, counting down.
TCTTGGGGCCTACTTTGTTTGCATTTTTGCTAACCAGGGCTGACACTGCACATGTTTTCAGACCAGTTGTGTAAGTTGTTTGTGGCTAATAGCTTCTCTTTGCATCTGTCTCTTCTTTCCTCATTCTTTCTCCCATTGTATCCTATTGTTTGCCCCTCTTTCTATCTTTTAACCCTACTCTTCCTCGTCGAGTCTCTCTTTACCAGGCAGACTATAATCTTGGCCGAGGCTCCAGCATATCCTCCTACCCTTCAATCTTGAGCAGCCATAATTATAGCCACACCAAGGGGACAGGCTTCTAAATCCTTCAGAGATGGTTTGGCTTCCTGACTCCTTTATTTTTATTTCCCTCCTCTCTTTTTGAAATAAAGTGGGAGAGAAGCTCCATTTGTGTTTGTTTTGAAAGCTAAATTATAACTGTGCAGATAGACGTTCCTTTTTCATCGAGTCGCCCTTTGATATTTTATCTCGCGCTATTTCAAGTGCACCATATAAAAAGAGGAAAACATAGCAGGAAAGATATAGGATCTGTGCTTTACACTGACTTATTCAACCTCTCATTATTCAACAGGAATGTTTTTGTTTTTTTACTTTGCAAACTTTCTGTGCTACCACCACAGTCGTCATTTGTTAAAGGCCTTAAACATGATCCATAATGGCCTCCTTAAAGCACCGCCCTACAAGCAGGACAGAATTAAGGACTTGTTTAACAGATTTAGCCTACTATTCCCGAATGCATTGCAGCACAGCATAGATCACGTTCAAAAGACGGTGGATATAGTCATAAATAACAATATATATATATATATATATATAGAATACTAATTAAAAATCAAAAATTGACCCCCACTGCACACACACACACACACACACACCACATCCTGGCTTGTCGCTCCCTTATCTCCTCCTCAGCTCCGTGATAAAATAGAGAGGCCCAGCTCGTCTGATTTGTTTATTTGGTGGTTTTCCTGCAGATTGTTCTGTTTGTTGCTATTCTTGCAGCAACATCTTTAACGTAACAAAGTACGCTCCCATCCCAAATGCATACTATGCATACGCGCGTCCTTTCGTCCCTAGAAGTCTGTTCATCCGGCATGTCCATACTAGAAAGTATACAGAAACGTTCTCAGCATACTTTGAACAGAAACAGCATTTCAAAAACGGAAAAGGAGCATTCCAGAGAGGCAGAGTCTCAGATGTAAGATGGACAGATGTTCACCAATCTGAGAGAAAGTGGGTTGAAACATGATTGAACAATTTCAGAAAAATATTAAACAAAATAGCTTACAAGTCTCAATTGAGCAACTTTACTTTGTTTAATTATAATACAGTCACACTGGAGGCTGATCAGGCTCATTCCTGGGATGCTAATGCAAGTTCCTTCTGTCTTCCTTTAAGGGCAGTGTCCATAGTGGCATGCATTTCACTTTGACCTGATAACCTGCAGAGGGACAGACAGATAAGAGGAGGAGAAACAGCAAAGTGAGGACGGATAGAAGCTAAAAGATAGGCGAGGGGCTCTGGAGGAGGGGTGGAAAAAAAGGCACATGAAAGAGACGGAGGGAGGACAAAGAGTGGTGGGTGACATGAAACAAATCTTCCTCATCTTCTTGCTGCTGTCCTTTCGTTTGTGATCTTCCGTCAATACATTTCATATGTTTATTTGGCCAGAGTGAATCCCTGTGAAGGGAAGGAAAACAAAGTTCAAAAGCAACTAATGTGATTATGCTGAGATCAGAGAACAGATCCTAATGCACCCCGTGCTTCAAAAACACCACCAACTCCACATGCCACCTTTCACTCACGGCAGCCAAGCGGTAGACGCCGCGGTGCATTGATTCCTGAAAACAAAGGCCAGGACAGTCTGTACCGACGGGATAAAAAATTAAAAACATTTCCCATTCCTCACAGATTAACACACTTCCATCCAACAAACCCCAAACTGCAGCATTCCCCACTATTTGCCTTCTTTTTTGTTCAAACACTAAAAGCGACTTAAATGTAAAAATCTGAAAGTACCTAAGAATTGTTTTGTTTCCTAAAACACTACATATACTGGTTTGAATTAAAACCAAGAACTATAAATTATGTATTCTGACTCTGGAAATGTCCAGATGGGAGGAGAATACAGGAAGCCCTTATATGGATAAGGAGATAGATGGCCGGGAGGAAATAAAAATGGGAAGACAACATCAAGCACACATAAGTGCACACATAAGTAAGTTAGTTACACAACACCTAAACACAGAACACACAACTCACACGATGGGGCTCTAATTTCACTAATAACACTAAGGAAGCATCCATAAGGATGAAAATAGTGACTGACACCACAAGACAAGGTCTACAATAAGAATAACAGGACTTTTCCTTTGATGGCCAAGATAAGATAAGATAAGATAAGATAAGATAAGATAAGATAAGATTAACTAAGCTAACCCGCTGCTAAGTTGAAATAAATGAAGTTAATATAATAATAAGCTATGATAAAATAAGCTATGCTAACCTCTGCTAAGTAAAGAAAGCTAAGTTAGATTAAGATGAGATAAGCTAGGATGAAATAAGACTAAGTTATGATAGAATAAGATAGACTGAATAAGTTACGCTAAATATTCCTAAATTAAGAAAGCTAGGTTAGGATAAGATAAGATGAAATAAGCTAAGATTAGAACAATTATCAAAACTATCAAAACCAAGGCAAGTATCCGTATCGATCGATAGCATCATGATCCTCGTTTCCACTGAGGAGTACGGGTCGGGTCGGTACGGGTCGGTACGGTCCTGAATGGTTGGGCCCATTCAGAGAAGCGTTCCACTAGAAGTCGAGCCATCGCGGGCATGCGGGGCTTCCAGCGCGGCGTCATGCTAGCGCGACACCAACACATGTGAAGCTAAAACATGAGCTATGTCTCTAAAAACGTTTTAATTCCTCACCGCTGCATCAGCTGATTTTACGTGACTTCAGCTCCAAATGTGGGAGTAAACGTTAAAGCTCCAGAGCCGATCAGACCCTGCTGATGTTTGGAGCCTTTTTTTATTGTTTATTTCCAGTGTGGACCGACGGAGTTTGTGTCACGCTGCTTTGTGAGTTGTTTTGTTTTTGTTTTAATCCGCGAATCAGTGTTTGTCATTGCATGACGCCAGCAGCTCCACCCAAACCGTACCGCTCCATTTTCGATGGACCCACAACTGAAGTGGGGCCATGAATGGTCCGGAACGGGTCGGTTTAATGGGTCGCTTCCACAATGGAAACGCTCAAAATAGCGACCCGACCCGTACCGACCCGTACCGACCGTACCAACCCGCTCAGTGGAAACGGGGCAATAGTGAGATCGATACTTTTCTTGCAGAGGACTTTCGGAGCATAAAGCCAAAGAATCAAATGAATGCCAAATAAATACATTTTGCTTTTGCTAATTTGGATTGTTGATTTTTTTCTCAAACAATTGTGAGATAAGAGTTATTCAAAACTTTTAAAATTGTTATTTTATGTTGTTTACGAACAATACCATTGAGTTTACCATTCAAAAATATTTCAATTAAACAAAAACTGTGTTTCTATATGTTCCTATGGCCAAATATAATTAAAGGACAAATCATTATCTGATTTGATCAGCATTGGCGATACTTCCCCTGAAATTTCTTGATATCAGATTGATATCAAAATGCAAGTATCGTCCAGTCCTGCTTTGTAATCCCGCCTGAGCTGCAGCTTTTCTTCACTTTTTCTCTATGGACTATTGTGAGGTGAAGCAAACATACGATCTATATTATGTTAGAGTTCTGCTGGCATCTGAGGAGTGATCGTAATTTTGTCTGCTGACCATAAACAGCAGCAGAAACATTTTGGAGAATCATCATGTTCTTGATAATAGAAGTTTGAACTGTTGTTATTTTCTGGAATAATATTTGTATTTACTAAAATGGAAACTAAAAAATAATGAATAAAATCATCCCAGTGGACTCTCAGCCGCCTCCTTACATACTCACATCTGGACCCATTCACTAAAAGATTTTCAATGGTCTCACTGTTCCCACAGCCCCCTCCCGCCCTCTACCACAGCCCAAGGTTTTAATGAATGAACAAATAAAAGCAAGGACGCGCTTATCTCTGGCTTTATCCAGAGCTGTACAGGTGCAGCAAGGTTAAGGCTGAGGGGAGGGAGATAACGTCTGGATCTTCCCAAGGCCGGCGATGACAGAAGAAGCAGGGGGGAGTGTGCGGACAGAGATAGTAGGAGCTAAACATGCAGCTGATGCAGCACCTGCAGCTGCTTATCACTTCCCATCTGTACTGCGGAGGACAGATGGAGGAGGCACCTGACTCGCCCCAACAGTCCAGCATGGGAGGGCTCCTGCTTGGGTCCCTGACTCAGGACACATGGAGCCGGTTTGCCCCACTAAAAGCTAGTGTCACGTCTACAGAACGTCTACCTGGTCATTATCTGTCCCTACATGCCCTAATTTCAGCCCCTGTGGCTCCGTGGGACACCTATAATGAAAAGCAATGCACAAAGGAAGGCTGGTGCCAGGGAAACAGGCCCCAGGGCCAGCAGTGCCGCTGACTCACATCTCATAAGGAGGGATGAGCACGCAAGCCAACTGGACTTCCAAATGCACAGCATGTCGGGAAATGAGACACAGAAAGACGAAAACATGCAACCACCTCCTCCTTTAGCCATAACCGGCTAGAGATCCCAGCCACTAGTCTGGGGACCTGCTCGGGGCCTCTGCGGTTGCGTAACCGCTGCATCCAGGACTAATTCAAAGCTCTGCTGAGCCCTGCGCCCCGCCAGGCACTAGACTTTAATGTCAAGGAGGCATGGACGGAGCCTACGGTGCGCCGTGCAATTATCAAGCATGATGGGACATGGAGAGAGCAGAACATCTGGCACTGGTGGACAGGGGCGGGACGCGCTTCCAACCCCCCATCCTCCGCTCAGGAGAGGCTTTCCTTTCATCTCCAGCTGGAGCTGTCTGCTGCGTCTCTTAAAATCAATCACAGTGACGCAGGATTATCTCAGCCATCAATGCCGTCCTACTGTACCGAAGTCCGTGAAACAAAGGTAAAATGTTTCTGGGCCAGAGGGAAAGCAGGCTGCGTCTCCCTGTTAAACTTGTTTCTGCTGTACCCAGCCCAGCATGTCCCCATTTTCTCCTGCTGCAGTCAGCAGTCCCGCTGTCTGTATCTATTTATCATTTTTCCCACCGGCAGACAGAGAGGCAGACTCCCAGATACCAAGAGCAGGGTTATAGTTTAACTTCAAAGCTCCCTGCAATGTAATCAATATTTAGCATTTCTTTCTGGGAGATAATTCACTGTCCTGCACAAAAGGGAAAAAAAAAACCTGCTCTGTCATTACAACAAAGACCATTTATGCTTGTTAGGCTCTTACCATAATTGGTTCAAATCTAATAATGCAACACATGTTGTCACCCAGAACCTAATATTTACACAACACCTCGCCGCTTGTTTACACGGCCGATCTCTTAATGACTTCCAGCCATTAGAGCTGTTAAAACCGGCCAAAGAAACAACAAATGAAGGAGTCATTTGCAGACATGTGTTCGCCAGCTAAGAATGCCATCTTGTCATGTTTAGGATGTTATATGACATCATATTCCTGACTCCCAGGCACGCTGTCCTTTGTCCAATTAGGAATATTGTGGAGTTGAGGTGATGGAAAACAGATGTATCCTTTTAAAAAGGGGGAAATAATGGATTAAGGGTTAAAGAAAAATTCTGTAATCCATGCCGATTGAGCTAAAGTGTGCAAAGCAGAAGGAAACTGTTGAGATTCTGACAAATATGTCACAGAGCAATATCCTGAGCATGTCAGTGATGTCATCTTGATGGAATATATGTTTTTGGGGTTTTTTTGTAAAAGATCCCACAAAGTTTAGAAACTGATTAATGTTGTCAAGCCTTGTTGCACACACATCACATGTATCTTCCATACATCCAGTGCCCAGAACTGGATGACCGGATGCATTAGAACCAGATGTTGCTCTGAGATGTTCGAAGGCCTGCTAGAAGAAAGCCAATAAAAACTGAATAAATAAAATGGAGATATTGTTTTGATGTTCTTGGGTTTTTCTTAATAGTTAATGACGTTGAAGAAGCTGACCTGTGAGTGCTGAAGCAGCATCCATCCATTTTCTGAACCACTTAATCCAATTGGGTCGCGGGTGTGCAGGGCCCACATGGACACACACTCACTCCTAGGGAGAATTTAAAGTGCCCAATTAACCTCGCATGCATGTCTTTGGACAGTGGGAGGAAGCCGGAGTACCCGGTGAGAACCCACGCATACAGGGGAGAACATGCAAACTCCACACAGGAAGGCCACAGATTCAAGCCCCTCCTCAGCTGGAATCTGGCTCCGACCGACTTGGGACTCGAACCGGCAGCCTTCTCACTGTGAGGCCGCAGTGCTAACCACTACACCACCGTGCAGCCCTCATTTCATTTCAATCCCTGAAAAAGTTCACATCATGGTTACTGTTTTTTAAGTGCCACAAAATGTGTTTTTCCACTTCTCTTTCATTCTTCTCTAAATATGGGTTTGGGAGTTTCTCAATTTTTAACAACTCACTTGAGGCGCTCTGAAAGACTGTTTCTTCCTACCACTCCACTTGTAGAAATACACCTCTGACTTGCATGCACAGTAGTTAAAGTCATTGTTTAGTTGTGTAATAAGAGAAGAAAGCCTCAAGGAGCTTTTGTGGCAATTTAAAGGACACAACGATAGAAAAGTCAGAAAATGCTAGAAATATTAACATAGGAGAAAACAAACTTATTTTATTCTTGATTTTCACTTTAACGTATTGATTGTACAAGTTAGACTGCAGCAGAGTTCACAATCTGTCCAAAAAGACATGTTTGACAGCTAAGCTAAGCTAAGCTAACGTATGTTTGAGTGGAGTCTAAGATTTTAGCTCTCTCTTCTTTATGATGGCCACATCAAATTATTATTTCCTGTCACAATTTTTAAACTTTTGTTCTTGACTTTATCCTTCGATGTTCCCAGAATATATCTACCTGAGTTTAGGACTTTTTTGGTTTGCTAGCTAAAAGTGCTGATTAATTCTGTGATAGTTGTTAGCCTCATGTATAATTAAAGGTAAAAATCTTGTTTAAACCCTCTTCATGTCAGTGCAAACCACACATGGGGCTCTAACTTAACTGTTCTACCTATATCACTCTTATCTTAAAAAAAGAAACAGATCTGTGTCAAAACTATACATGCTAGCTAATTAGCTTGCTAGCTACTTTATAGATGTTTATTTCTTTAAGAGAAACAGTGAGAGCTTTATTTATTTTACTTTAAAATCAAAACACAGTAAAGATCAGAAAGTTCTAATTCAATACTGATTATTATCAGAAAATCAATGTTTTTAAGCCTTTTCTTTGTTTCAGCGCCTCAGTTAGTGACATGATTGCTAATTGCAAGGCAATTTATAACCGATTAAAAATAATTGTTTATGCAATTAACAGTGTCATATTGTTCTGGCAAGACAAGTTTATTGTTTTGGCACATTTAACACATTTAAATGAGCTTTACATAAAATATTAGTGCATTACAGTGGAATGCAAGAAGCATTTTTAAAAAACTAACTTTTAGGAAAAAAAGTAAGCCCATTTGTTGGATACTAAGAGTGACAATCTCTAATAATTTCTCCCAGAATACTTAACTTAGTGAGTTAAATATTTTCTTTGGATGCCGAGCTAAATAGCATTTTGTTTCAAGCCAAAGGAATTAATGAAGACTGTAGAGTTCCATGATTCACACCATGCAGTTTTACAGATACATGGGAGTTTTTAAAACTTAGTATAAGGAGATAAACTGTTAGCAGCACTCTGAATTTAGCGTACTTGTTGTCGACATCATTAATAATCAATTGAATCATCCACCAATGAGGACATCAGCCTCTGCCCATAACAAAGTAGTTTGTGCAAGTGAATATGTTATGATGGATATAACAGAGAGCATGCCAGAGGTAGGCAAACCTGGTCCTCCAGAGCCACAGTCCTGCAAGTTTTACTCATACTTCATAAACTTCATAAGCTGTTGGATCCATTTTGAGCTGGGACACCTCTAAAGCCAATTTCCCAGAGGCAAATAACTCCCATGTATGCTTCTCAATCATTCTGTTATTGTATTATAAAAATTCTCACTCATTGTGTTTAATCAGATCATTATGAGATTGCACTAAAACTCAAAAGGCACGCTTCTTTAAAGAAAGTCAAAATGATCCTTAAAAACACCAAATGGTTGTAATTTTTGTTGAATTAATTTCATTTTTCCACTTCAGGGTCAGAGGGAAGCTGTAGCCTATCCCAGCAACTACCACGGTTCACCCTGGTTTATCACAGGGCCAACACAGAGACACAAAC
>JAVQJG010051157.1:0-14280 GCA_036024015.1 Craterocephalus amniculus | reverse complement strand
CGTGTGGAGCAAATAAATCAAGCCGAGCATTACATCCGCCATTGTAGAGACAGAAAAAACAGGAAAACATCCGGGTCCTGCTGAGGAGCATCGAGAGCGTTTGGAGCGTCAAGACCGTTTTGATCTAAAATGTCAAGCGCCTGATTTACGAGCATCCAGCGTCCAACTGTGAGCGGCGAGAGTATCTCGCTGCTTTTGGTCTGAACGCGCCATTATGTCTACCTTCTTCATGGCTTCATTCAAACATACACACGAATGGAGAGAACCAAGGTCGAGATTTTTACCTTTCATGTATGAGTGGAGTGTACATCATGTCAAGTATAATGCATTATGTATGACTTTTCTTCCTGCAAAATGTTATGTTGCCATGACAATCTATATTAGCTTACTACACAGTGGTTGAGTGGCAGGCATTAGACGAGTACAGCTAAAAATATGGCTGTTGAAAAGGTGAAAGGTTTGAAAAGGTGGGCTGATACACGATTCCTTTTGTCTTCCTGCCTGTGAAGGATTTTATGACTGTAGCCATTGTCAACTCAAGTGAAATAGCAGTTTTCTATTTATTTGTATTCACTGCTTTCCATCTTAGCTATCAGCTTTTAAAAAGGCTGAAAGTAGAGTTTACAAAATTTTGCACATATTCTTTTTAATTTGGCTGAGGTAGTGTAGAGAAATCTTTGGTTCATGGCTACAGTAGATGTGCCCCAAAAAAATAATTTTTCATCAGAATCAAGATTCTTGTTCAACAAGATTCTGAATTGTTTCAAAATTTCCAATAATTTGTTTTTGAATAAGACTTATTTGCTAGTTGACTAGTTTCAAAACTGCTTCTAAATGAAAAAGACATGTTAAACTTTGCAAGGTTAGCAAAATTCAAACAATTTTTTTGACGAAAATGATCAGTTTTCTTTTCACTAATAAAACAATTCCTCAGAGCTCTTTATGGCTTGCAGAGGAAATATTGTGTATAACAAGAGGAAAATTTCAATGTCTGCTCAAATTCTCTGTCAAAAAGAACAATACATTTTTGTATGGCTTCACAGCATAACTTCTATTTATAGATGTATCAGAGCTTTAAAGAAGTTTTACTGGACTTTATAAATAGTACCATAAATAATAGATATAGATTTAGTTTGAAGCAGCACAACTAATCAGCCACCTGCTAGCTTAACCCCAAAATGAAGTAGCAGAGGCAACACAAAAGCTAATCAACATCTGGTGTTCAGGATCATCCGACTGCCGGCTTTGGGACAGTCAGCAACAGCAGGATCTTTATGAGAAACGTGTAGAAATGCTCACAATCACAAAATAAGTTTTACAAGGAAATATAGGCTTGCCAACTCTAGGAGCGCTTAATAAAAAAAAAAAAAAGGAGTTGGAAAAAAGAGGATTTTTATTTCAAATTATTTCCTTCATGACTTTAGAAAAAAAGGTAATTGCCCAAGATGGTAATAGAGTTACATTTTTAAGAAAATCATTTCTTTTAGTTATTTAACTTTTTTTTATTCCTGTCATTATTTTCAAAATAAATGAAGTGGGGTTTTTTGCCTGATCAAATTCTGCAGGATCTTAGTCTCATCTTGCTTTGCTTTAGTTTTTAAATAAACTCATCAATCACTTAGCTTTTGATATTTGCTCCTGCATCACACGGCAAAATCTTTTTTTAGACAACAGTTCTTTTTCACAGCAGCTGAAATGATTGCTTTATTTCACTGAGGCTACATTTTAGAAAGGTAAAACCAAGACTTTGGGATAAAATTGTCACCATAGTTGTTGTATTGTGTGCCACCATTTAAATTGCGTATGCGAAAGGTATGCAGGCTTGAACAAAGCTCCAGATGTTTTGCCATCTCTTTGCTCATGAGCAGTTTCTGTGAGATCTTCTTCTTCAGTGAAGCAATGAGCTATCAGTGGTCTAATCACCCATGAGCGATTTCACAGCTGGCCTGATGAATTTCAGCCAAAGCTTTTGGTTTGTGATCCTTGGGAATAATGCTCAGAGCTGTCTATGTTTATCTAAAGGTTAATGGAAGGTTAATAAGAAAGGGAGCAGCACAAATTCAAAAACCTTATTATGCAAATTGTGTTTTCTAAAAAGAGTAATATGAGCCTGTGTGTGCGCTAATTAGCAGATTGTCCTAACACTGGCTTAAACAGAGCCACCTCTGAGGTATAATTTGTAGTAAAAATATCATTATTTATTGAGCTTACGTGATCGCTGACACTCTAAAATAGGTCTTGATTGAGGTGTTATTAAAACTTGTTTAACTGACAGTGAGCCGCTTAGCCCTGCAATATTTTTTTAATCAAGCCTTTTCTGACTGTGTGCAGGTCTTATTATGTACACAATCAAAACTGGGGCCACTGTGTTCCAATTGGCTGCTGATGCAGTTAACACCATGCTGAGCTCAGCATCTAACCTGAACATAATGCTGGCGAGACTGAAAGAGAGTGCAATGGATCCATGTGATTCTCATTTGTAGTCCACAGATAAACCCTACAAATAGAACCGCCTGGGAAAAGATACAGGAGTGAGACAATTATTTATCTTTACCAAATGACATGGCAGCCGATAGATATTTTCAAAATGTATGATTCATTACACTGGAATGATTTCTTTAAGCAAGGCTTATTATTCAGGCTTCTATTAACCGCTCTTTAATATATATGAACAATCACTCATAACAACCAGTATGATTATTTTACTGTGGACTTATCAACATTATGAAAGAATGTTTTCCGACTAATTAGCCCATTTTATCTGTAGTGTGTGTGACATGACAGACGTACAATTTATTAATGCAGAAGGTGATTATCAGTATGCATTTTAGTGTTGTGGGCATACTCTGTACATTTGAACTTAAATGAAAACATAAAATCTTGAGTTAGTGTTGTTTTTCCTGCTTCTTTACATTAATCATAATAAATTTAACATTATTTTTGAGACATGTCGTGCATTCATCTTGTGTCTGCAGTTAAAAGGAAAAACAAACTAATAAATCAGGTTTATGCAAGAGTCTATGTATTTTTTGATATATTATAGCAATATTAACCAGAACCATTTATTGCTAATAAACTGAAAAAGAAAAACAAACTCGTAGTGTCCTCGAAATGTAAACAGAAGGCTTCTTGTATTGCTACAAGATGTTTCTGTTCCTCGAGAAACTTATTGGGGATTTTAGTATATGCTTGCAAGATTAGTCAGCACTAATTACACACTGCTTTTTAAGTTTATCTTTGAATATGAGAGCACAATGTAGAGTTTATAAACTCACTATCAAATGGCAAACTCGTCATTCAGCCCACTATTGGTGAGTACTGATTCACAGCAAACACAGCACCATTATCCAGTAAAAATATGTGTCATACGCCATAGTACCCTTTTGTAAACTAAAGATATGTGTGATACATTTCTTATAGTTAGTTTTTTTTCCAGTCATTTGGCATTTGGGCTATTGATGCCAAGCTAAGGTGTATATTTGTCCCTTAACCTTGCCAGGTTAACTTTAACCAGGTGTTTTACTTCTAAACTTGCATTTACCTTTGATGTTAAACCAAAGAAAAACAACCAACCACAGAAAGTTACCACAGGTTGAAATCATAATATTCAAGGTATACCAAGAGGAGAAGATCAGTCCTGCTGAAATCAAACTTGACTCTGTAGTAAAAAGTGCATGTGTTTGGCCTTTTCACCACATCAGTCAGAGTCATCAGAGTCTCCCGGTATTCATTTAAAAAAAAGAGAACTCCATTAATGTAAGGCAGGTGAGAAAGGGCTTTCAAGCCGTGTCCTCATTCATAGTTGGATACATCGCTAGACATAGAGAGAATAGCTGGTTGACCTTGTGCTGTTGATAGGCAGCAGAGTAGGTTAGTGTGATGTTGCATGAAGCCGACTTTGGAGGAGATGAACTCTGAGGATGTGAGCTGGTGTTTGCAAAGAAAAAGTGGGAGAAGATTGAGCAGGACAAGTTTCAGAGGCATTTACCAGCATGTCAGTTTGATTGGGTCCATATGTTTTGTTTTTCCTCTCTGGAAAAAAGGAACGGCACATGAAAAATTGAAAGCATCCTCTCCGTTTTTAACACTTTCTGACTACATCTGATACAATATTAACAGGATTGTTTTCTACTTATCATGCCCCAAGGTTTCTTGTTCATGTATTTATTTTTCTAGATTTTACCTGTTAAACTATTTGCATCAGATATTGATAATAATATATCTCCCATATAAATGCAAAATTTCAATTCATTATTTTTATCATAATCTCCTACAAATTTAAAAAAAACAATTTTCAAATCTTTTGCAGTTGATAACTTATGACAATAATTACATATTTTTACATTAGTTAACTAAGTTATGAATTAATGGCATGTAAAGCTTTTCCTTGGCGGTGGATGATTTGCATTTGGGTTTAGTAACTGACACGAGTCATAATTTTAAGAAGTATTTCCAAATGTATCCAAATTTATGTATATGTTAGGTTTTGTGTATGACTCCAAATTTAACTCATCTATGAAAAATACTGTGGACATGTACAATATTTTTTTCTGCCATATTTCTATTATTGGATTCTCTGTAAGTTGTGAAAAGATGCCAGACAAAAAGCAGTCTGCCAAGTAAAGCTTTGGACACAGAGCGGATGCAGGCTTTGAGTTTTCCGAGCTGATTTGTATTCAGCCTGAGTGTGCAACGTGAGAGTGACTGACTGGCGGTCAGAGCTCAGTATTGACTGCTCTGAGGATGTAATAGAGGCTTGGGTGATGGGATCCTGGACATGAACACTCTCTCTGTGGCATGTGCAGCGGAGCCATACTGGATATAACCGAGGCACTTGATCATTTCTCTGGCCCCATGCAGAGACGTGCTGGGCTGCGTGTTTTGGAATAATGCTTCTACTTTAAATTAGATCTCATTGATCCTGCTTTTCCCTATAATTGCACAAACAGGATGGATGTTGGTTTTATTGGGGGTCAAATTCAGACATTTGAAGTACTTTGGCTTCAAGCACAGAGCGTAAATTAAATTGGACAAAAGGCAGGTTGACCAGACTTAAGGTGATTGGGCTCTTAAGGGAGAAAATTGTTGGACAATTATAGTGGAGCAAATTGCTGTATGCTTTGAATTTATTAAACATGTTGATATCAAAGCGTCTGTTGATGACTTTATAGCCAAAACAAACAGAAATTTTAAACTTGGTAAACACTGAGTTTCTGTTGAGCAACAAGAAGTACAACAAAAATTCAGCTGCCTTGAAAGAAACTTTTTTTAATGTTAATTTCTCTTTAATGCACTTAAAGTTGCATGTGAATCTTGAATTAATAAGGTTATTGATGTTTCTACTGTTTTCAACTAAACTGATAATGAATTGATCCTATGAGCAATGAAGATATTTCTTCAAGGATCTCTGACTGTACCTTTAAAGGTAGGTTAGGAGGTCCTGTAAAACCAGTTCCAGCAATTTACATTTTGAAAATACACAATTCAAAAGTCCAAACCAATTTCTTCAGATTTCCCCCCAAAGCCAGACCCTCAGAGCTCAGGAGGGACAAATGGCAGTGGAGTATGATAGACATTTTCCATCTAATCTTTTAAAATGGCCAAGTTATAATGATTGGACAGTGTTTTTATGAGTCCTGTCCATTCCACAGGTGACAATTTTTTCTGTGTGTTTTATGTTATAGCATTTAATTTTACTGGCTGCAATCAGGTTGTGAAGGAGATTTTAAGCAGTATAAAATGCTCCAGGAAACATCTCTTACCCTACCTTTAAGTGTTAAAATCCTGATGTAACTTTTTCCTATTTCCTGTTGAGCTGCCTTATTGAACAAAAGCACATTAGGGATCTGCAGTGTTTCATTATGACAAACACAAAAATTGTACCCTATCCATCTTCATAGGAAGTTTTAAGTACTTCTTGAAAAGACATTAAAGGATCCTGTTCTTACAGAAAAGGTGCTTTCTGAGACTATCATTATAATGATTGTATTGCAAAAAGAAAAACTCTCACCAAATAAATAATCTTGTAAGGCTAGTATGTAAGCCTGAAGTAAGTTTAAAAAACATTTAGTCAAAAGAGAAGTGTCTTTAATCTTTACGATGGCCAGCACATCTGGACACAAAATACAGTAAGTATTTTTTAAATTGTGTGTTTGCACATAGTAGCCTACTGTACCAGTTAAAGGTTTTTGAGCAATCTAACTGTTCATATTGAGGATATGTGCCCAATATATAAATAAGCATATGCCAAGTTCTTCAAATGGGAAAACCCAATCAATGACCAGTTAACTGACCGACTATCAATAACATATACAATTAATTTCAATTCAACTCAAAGTACTTTATTTATCCATAAGGAACTTTGTTTGCGTGAGAGTGCACGGTACAATAAAATGTCAAGCATCAACAACACTCTCAACAGTAACTAGATAAAAGGAGCATTAAAAAAATACTAACCTATGTAAAATAATAAAATGACTCATGTTTGGACAGTTGTGTTGTGGGGGTCTTTACCAGTCTCCTTAATTATCATAGGCTATCACAGGACTAGTCAGAGAGTTGAGCCGAATATGCGGGCAACTTGACAACCCACTACTTCAGACTCCAGGCTTCAAAATAAGCATGCAAATCAGAGTCTGCATAGAACTGCGTCAAATCCAAAAAAGGCATTCCAAAAACCAATGCTTGACATTTACAAGGGTATAAGCGTTACACTGCATGTATGGGGGGAGGGGTATGTGTGTGTGTGGGTGGGGGTTAAGGTTCAATATACCATAAACAGTAGAGTTACACGACTCTTCAATGTTACAGTAAATAGCCTTTACTATAAATCTGTGCAATGCATGTTCAATTTATTGGTGTTTGATCTGTGCAATCCCTGGTTTTGGTTTTATTCTGCTTTATGAATTTATTGGCACCAACCGAGGTGATGTATGCTAATGTGGTACAGCTTATACATTAAATACACGGCAGCTGAGAAATTTAGACGTGACACATCTTGATTGTGTCAGCATGCAGAAAGAGATGAGAAAAAGACCAAAGCGGCATTTGCGGTGGATCAATTATCATAAACAGCCCATTCATTAAAAACACTGTAATTGTACAGACAATGAAAATGGATACAATTTTGCAAAATGGTGCTATTTTTGTGGATAAGAGTGAATGGAGTCTGTTTTCTGTGGGTGTGTGGATCTAATTGAAAGGGGATGCCATCTCGGCACAGAGCTTCAGTCAATTGTTCTGTTTGAGCTCTGAGGCTTCCTTCTAAGAGTTCTCAGGTGGTATTTCTTCATTTAGCCTCTATCTGTTGATCTCATTCTTATGTTACCTAAACAAGTGTTTGGGAAAACAATGGGGAAGAGTGCTTATGTTTACGTCGCCTGGTTGTCATGCTCCGTATGTCATGTGCAGATTCAGCTTTACACTGATCTTTGATGTTCATTTTATATAGCTTTACTGTACATTTCACCAGTGTGCATATGCAGGCTGTGCATATGTGAAAATATGTCTGCATGTGGATTTGAGAATGTGACACTAAGCTTCCTGTTAAGCGTGCACAGTGAGTTAAGCAAAGGGTTTGCAGCTCTATCTGCCAACACACCCGTAGTAAAGCAAGATATAAACATCCTCATGATGACAGCGTACTCTTATCATACTGTCTGCTATGATAGACCGGACAGGTGACAGAAATATCAGTTTTGATACACCATTTTTGCACTGTTTGTGTCAAATAGACATGAATTCTACAAATGGGTTCCTATTTTTTGGAGCTTTTACTGACAAGATTAATGGAGTTATCAGAGAAGAGGACAACAGAGTAGAGTTGCGGGAGGTAAAATCTCCACAAAATGCGCCACTTTCTGGTGAAGGGAACACAATGTGTCACGCATCACAGCCTTTTAAATGTATAAGCCATGACAGTTTAGCAGCAGACATGAGTAAAAATGTGAGTATACATATATAAATAAAACCAGTGATGGGAATAACGCCGTTAGAATAAATACTGTTGCTATCAACTTTTTTAGTAATCTAACTACTTACTCTTCCCATCGTTATAACACTGTTATTGTTACTGTAGTTCACTGACTTCTATAAGATAAGATTCATTGTTGTTTTGGGTGAGCCAAACCTTCAGGTTTCTTTGGGCTAAGTCAGGGATACGGGAGAATAAACTCAACTTGAAGAAGCCGTGTTCTGTTGTGAGCACTGCTAGCTAGGAAAAAAGCAGCATCACATGTTTGAGCCAGAAGTTGTGTGCAGAAGATGCAACAGCGTTTCATTATGATTCTGCTCATTTAAACCCTTTTAACTGCCTAGCCTATTTCTCCCACTGGTGATGGTGATTGACAGAAGACAAAAATGTCAGAGGAGATGTGGGGAAGGGTAATACACACAAGGAGGACAGGGGGAGACGATGTCGCAACTTCTATCAGCCTGAGATTAGTCTCCTAGATTTTCTTAGTAATTTATTCTATAAAATAAATGTTTTATTAATTATTCAGATGTTACCTTTTATTCAGGTTTTGTTAGTTATGTTAAAGGCGACATATTCAAACTTTTTTTTTTTGAGTAACGGATGAGTTACTTTTCTGAGTAATTAGTTATTTTCATAATACTGTAACTCTATTACTAACACAGTAACTTTAAAGAAGTAGTAACTCATAACTATAATTGATAACTTTTTAAGGCAACATACCCAACACTGTATATAAAATATACTGTATATATATATATATATAATGATGTGATGACCTGAAAATGGGGCTAAAGATTAAACCAAAGCTTCTCTGCTCCTGTCATGCTAAAGACTGAGAAGCAAATGAATCATAAACCACAATAAGTACTTTGTGGAGCACAAAGTGGGTGACAGTGAAAGATACACCACAGGAGCAAATAGAGGTGGTTTAAATGAAGAAAATAACGCAGTGTAATTTCCGTTGTGGCTAATTGTGTTGTGTTGTGGCTTATTGTGTTGTGTTGTGGCTAATTGTGGAGTGTTTTGGCTTTCGTATTGCTGTGAGCCACCACAATAATCTTTGTTGGGAACATTTCTTAGAGGCAACGCTTCAAATTATGACAATATCTGTGCTTGCAAATGTTTCTGTTTATGAAAGAAATTCTTTTTCTGGGGAAAGTGTTCCATCCTATTTATTTCTGAGTCAGTCTGTTCTGCCTTATGCATGTATGTGTCAAGGGAAAAGAAGCAAATTGTCAGGGATATCTTGCTTCTCAACACCCACAATTGGTGCTAATTTGTCCAGTTTAGCGTAAAAGTTAACAGTAAAAGAAAAGAAAAGAAAATCAAATAAAAAACTCTGCATTTCTACCAGCAAATTTTAAGACAAACAGCTTTACATCAGAAATGTGGCTGTATAATAACAGGCACCCTGCTCTTCAAATGTTTCCAGTAAAAGGCAGCTCACCCTCTGGATATGTATGCCATCACTAAAGATTGTGAAATTCAGATCTAATTGATGCCTCCAACTAAGAACCACAATGTTTGTGTCTAAGTTCAAGGCTCCTTTTTGTGTGTATGTTTTAGAAAAATTGAGAAATGGGCTAATAAGCAGTTTTTTGTTTAATTTGTTTGTGGGTGCAGGCAATCTCATAGGCCATACATAGAATGGACAAAGAAAAAACAAAACAAAACAACCATGATTAAAAGCTACTATTATATGTTAAAAGATCTTTGCTTTAATTAAAAAACACCATCTCAAAAGTCTCACAAAAATGAAAATGAACCTTCAGCCTTTCCAGTAATGTCATTAATGCCATCATTTTCCATTAACCAAACCAATATCTCTGCTTGTTTTCCCCCAATGTCCCAGACTCTGCATTTCCAAATATGAATAGATGTGCCACTTGTAGCATTCATGCTTTGTCACACTTTTTTCCAGCTCTTATTTAATTTTACATTGACGTTTGGAGTCATTTACTGTGAAGTGGCATAATCCCAAAATAAGCCATTGCAGATGATTTAGCAATTCTGCACATGTATCCCAGCGATACTCCTTCACAGGCTGAGAGGAAGATGTAAGGAAACATTAAGGATACACTTCAATCTACCTTATAAACACATGTATTAACAGATATGTTTGAAATCTCACCTGCATTCAGCTTTTATGCTCTACTCCAAGGATCCTCAATCCTACTCATTATGGCCAAGGTCCCGCAGGTTTTATAAGTATCCCTGCTGCAACACACCTGATTCACACTCAGATTTGTTCAAAGCTTGATGTCAGGCTCTGTACAAGTCTGCTAATTACTCATTGATTTGAGTCAGGTGTGTCCCAGCAGGGAAACACTGGTTCTCGAGGACAAGAATTAAGAACTCTGCTCTTCTGTGAAGCCACATAATCTCAAGACTCATTTTAAACATGTACCAAAGTACTCTTCTAAGGTCTCTGCTTGAAACAGAGACTTTAATGCACTGTTGTAATAAAGTTAGATTATTTAGGATTACAATTTATTATGAAATCTCCTTTGAGTTTGATTGTTCGACTATTATTCACTCTTATTATTGAATTATACGGCAACATTTGGAGCAATGGAAAAAAAAATGACTATAAATCTGAGTCCAATGTTTTTGGGGTTTGCTTCTCTGTTATAAAATGCTGCAGTAATCTCTATAACTTTGCTTGTTCACAGTAGGCAGGGAGAAAAAAAAAGGTTTATTTCTGACAGCTGCAGACTAATAATACTGTCAAATGACACATAGATCAACGTGGTTAATTAGATGTGAAGCTCCCAACCAAGATCAGAGTGTCTGGCAAGCTGAAAGGACTAAGCTCTTTCACAGTGTGAATGGGTATCTTTGAAGATCCCAATAGCTTTTATTCCTCAATAACAGCTGAAGCCTGTTGAAGCTTTATTATAATGTAAAGATTATTGATAACAGAAATCTTGAATATCAAAAGCTGCAAAAATGCCCAATAACAAGAATTGAGGATTAATTACTGTACATTCTTACAAGATTTTTGTAAGAAGTGCCTTTAACAGTCTGTTTTACTCTAATAATTACTACGACAAAGTCACAAACGTATCCTTCAAATAAAACAGCACTGTATTCTTATTCTATCAGGTGTCCTTACATCATGGTCACTGAGACAGCCGACTGGACTGGATGTGAACAGTGAGGCTGTCCACAAAAACAAAAGACAGACAGCAGATTGTTTTTCTTGAGGAAGCCAGCTTTGTGCTGAGGGGACTCTGGAGCCCCATGTAGCTGACTGTGAAATGACAAATGTACACAAGGCAGTCACATAATAGACAACAGTAGAGATTATACAAATCAATGTAGCATTCCATTCAATTCAGCATTATGTCAACTTAGGGCACTTTATAGACAATCAATTCAGTCCAATCCGTTGTTGTCCCAGCAGTATTCAAACAAGCCAATTCATAACAAATAATAGCCTGAGCATGCATGAGGCAGCAGTGGAAGGGAAAAACTCAATTTTAACAGGAAGAACCCGGCTCAGGAGGCAGCTGTCTGCCTCCACTAGTTGGGGTGGGGAGGACAGGAAGGAAAGATCAATAGGCAGCACAACTTTTAGCCCGAGAGATCTGCTGAGAAAGAAGAAGACAAATGCGTTAGTGATGCCAATGCTGTCAGAAGTTTATACATGAAAATAAGGAGCAGAGAGATGAAAGGGAAGTGCTCAGTGCCCTGGTCTGACCCTGGTAGTGACATGAAAGATGGAGTTTTTTGCAATATCAAGTTGACAGGAAATCTGAAAAAGCAAAAGTTTGAGACCTCACCTGTGACCCTGCCTCTCCGACTGCTTCCCATGTCTGCTCCTCTCTATTGCCTGTCAGCCTCACCTCTGTTAACTGACCAAATTAACATTGATACCACATGGAACAAAATATGTTGATTAAACACAGTGATAAACTATTTTTATGTAGCAGCCTACATAATTATCCTTATGGTTATAATTCTAAAAAACTTCTGCATAAATGCTCATTTTGAGCCATGGAAACTGCATAAGAATTTTTAGGGGGAGTCATGACTTAAATGACTCACTCTAAAATACCTGCTATACTTTCCACCTTTCGTTTTAATTTTTCTGCATTTTCTTCATTTTTTTTTTTGCTTCTGACATTCCAAACTCTGCCAGGAGTTAGCACCGTGAAGGCTTTCTACAGAATGAGTTACAGTGGGAACAGCCAATCACGGTACCAAGAAATGAAATGTCAGAACCATCATATCAGTTGAAATGTGTTATGAGGCGGGACTTAAAGCAGCAACAGAGCACTCTGATCTCTCAGTTGTATGTGAGATCAGATCATAACGATGAACAGTAGGGGCAGCTCAGGAATGACTGCACATTGGTAGGGACACGTCCCTCTGTTCCTACCCAGTTGTAACCCTCTTTTGCTGTTTTCCATCCCTTTTCCCATCCCTGTACATCCCTGTTCCTGCCATTTTAGTCCAGTTCCATTTGTAGGTTGTTGTGCTTAGTGTTGATGCCGCAGTCAAAACTGTTGCACATTATGGTTATGATTTTGCTGGACACAACATGACAGTGGAAATAGAATGGCTGACACAACTAAGCATGGAGGCTGTTCCCATTAATGTTTCCACCCAAATTCTGCTATTATTGCTGGTAAACTCTCAGTATTTTTTTAAGTAAATATATTATGAAGTTATTTAGAGTAACTGATCTTTGTAATGACTTTTGCTTCATTCTTAAAGTAGCCTACATATAAATATTTTACTATTCAAATATCTAGCTGTATCAATTAGGGGTGTCACGATCTTGATTTTTTATTGAAATTTAGTTATATTGAGTTATTGAGTTATATTTTAATTGATTAATTTTCTTTTGTTACACTTTATTTTATGAGTATTCCTGAACCCAAAAAGAGCCACTAGATAGCCGGCACCTTATGTGACTTCTCATTTTTTGTTATTATTGTTACTGTGTTTGTTTTTTGTTGTTTTCCACTTGACTAAACAGGATGGCTACCTTTTATATTGTAAATAAATTACTTAAACTTGACTATTACTGCCATTTGTGATACATTCCACGGTAATGAAATTCATTTACTTATAAATGTAGCCTATCTTTTGAAATAAGATTTACAGTGCAAAATTTCATTACTACTAGACTACTTTAAAACTGGAATAGGCCTCTGTGCTGTAAGAAAAAGAGAACAAAATCAAGAATCGAATTGAATCGAATTGAATCAAATCGTGACCATGAAATTGAAAATCAAATAGAACTGAAGATTAGGAGAATTGTGACACCCCTAGTATCAATGCATCACTGAAAATCGAACCTCTGGATTCTAAAGTAGGAGACAACAGTGGTTTATACTCCCACCTCTCAGAGTTATGTCACCTTCTGTGGAATATGATTTGTAATCAGCTTTTAAATGTAATATCAATCAATCAATCAATCAATCAATTCAATTTATTCATACACATCCATTTTCACAAGATGTACACCTTCACATAAGGGCATATTCAGGATCATGTGTGAATCAGGTCTCCTTAAAAAGCTACCTAAAGCTATAGACAGGAGCCTGTGTACTGCAGCTTGTTGCAATACACTGTTTTCATCACCTAACAGCAGTTGGTGAAAGAGAGATAACAAGCTGACAGCCCCCTTGTAAGATAGTTCTCATTTTTAATAAAGCTGCTGGTCTAAAGGAAGGAAGATTGTAATGGAATTTGGAAAAAACAAACCATTCATAATGACTCCTTTACACAAATAGACCAGCTGAAGATGTGTGCTGGAGCGCTTACAATCATGCAAAAGGCATTTTTTGTCACTGCAGTTGTGAATCTTTTTTTCCCAGTGCAGTTAGTGTGCTATTGATCATTGTTGGTCCAAGTCTTCTGGAATCAACTTGTATTGATTTTGCTTCAGCTGTAAGCTTCTCTTTCTAACCCCTGTCTTTCTTCAGCCCAAGCTCCTTTTTAATGCCATAACCTCTCCTTTAAGGGCACACCAAAACATGTCAATTTCCAAGAAAATATCGCCAATCATCTGAATCAAAGTCCCAAAAAAGGAAGTCATCTTCAGTCTTTAAAGCTAAGTGGAAATTCACCAGGGGCTGAATCACTTAGAAATATTTATCCTTTGTGAAGTTGTTGTACGAGGTTGCAGTTGGGCTTTTAGAAGGGCAATATGCCTCTTAGCCTGGGCCTTCATTATCTATCATAAACCAGCCCACTTATTGCCAGAAGACCCAGCACTGATGATGATGTGTATTAATAGCTGCAGTCAAGTCAGAGCCAACACTGTGTGTGTGTGTGTGTGTGTGTATGTA
>JAVQJG010051155.1:0-23991 GCA_036024015.1 Craterocephalus amniculus | reverse complement strand
AGTATCATTAACCAGTACCATTACCCCGTATTATTAACCAGTATCATTAACCAGTACCATTACCCCGTATTATTAACCAGTATCATTAACCAGTACCATTACCCCGTATTATTAACCAGTATCATTAACCAGTACCATTACCCAGTATCATGGAGACTGTAGAGGAGATGAGGGCAGCTCTACGTCTGAAATCCGAGTTCGGTCACATCGGAAGTCCAGCTTAGGGCGATTCTCATACTCACACCAAGCAGACGGCCGTTCCAGTACGTTCCAGTACGTTCCAGTACGTACTACGTTCTAGTACGTACTACGTTCCAGTACGTACTACGTTACTGTGCGATATGACGATATTAGATCGTGGACGATCAGAAAATGTAGACGATCTGCCAAAATGAGGAGATCGTAGGCTCGTTTAGGTCACATTCTATAAGTTGCAGTTCTATGTCAATGAAGCGCCGAAAAAACCATCAGTCACTCGAAGCAGAAGGTGTAGTAATACCACCGGAAACCATGGTGGCAGTGTTGAGCCAAAAGAACTCAAGGAAGAAGAGAAGAAGAAGGGGAACAAAAAAAACTGTAGAAGAAGAACAAAGACTTGGAAAAAATGTACAAATTACACAAGTTTTAAGAGTAAGGTTTTGCTGGTGTTCAGGCTGTGTTAGGTGGTTAAAAACACCTTTATAGCAGCGCATTACGGCCGGCAAGAGCGTCTGAAACCGACGTTGGATTGCGGGGTTAAATATGCCCTGCTCAGCACTGCCCCCTGGTGGCGGCCGGCCATAGAAACATAAAACACAGGTAAGCATGGGGCTGATCTTGAGGATTTGCAGCTACGTCACAAAAGCCCGCGACTGTGTTTATGTCTCCATATTTGTAGGCAAGCTTGGTAGGCTTTAGCGTTGAGAGAACTGCAAGTGTAGTGTGGAAAGCGTTCCGTTTTGTTGAAATTTTAATTAGTATGAAGCGCATCGTCTATTTAACCATGGTTACCACTTGTGTAGCAATGGGCTTTCATGACAGAAAATAGAAGAGATCATAGAAGTCTGATTAGTGATTTCCAGACGAACACGAAAATAAATAACTGTGGATCGCGGCGGAGGACGGTCCGTGTATAATCCGTCCACGTCTTATTTTCTACTTTAAACAAATGATAAACACTTTAAACACTAAACACAACCAAAACGAGGTAATACATCTAATTTACATCTGAGTTTCTGGGATGTGCCAGAAAGTGATGATCAGTCAGAACCTGATGAAGCCACCGCAGGTCTTCAGGTCCTCTCGGTGTCTCGGTTCTGCTTCTGTTCCTCGCCACAAAACACACGCGACACTAAAATTCAGGTGACAACATGTCCACTTTGACAGAAAACATATTTTTTGCTTCACGTTTGGGATTTCACAGATTAAAAAGAGCAGATGAAGATGTGCTGTTATGAGAAATTCTGACATGTTGCTCGCTGTGACCGGAGCACAGAGAGAGAATGCAACCCGCGGCTGCTTGTTACGTTTCTGGGAGATAATCACTTCTAATCGTAGACAAAACATGTATAGATATTATCTGCTTAAATAAGCACTAGCAATGTTTTGGATCTATGCAGTTTTGCTTCTGGAAAAAGCATCATGGTACCATTAAGCCCTGCATACTGTGCATGCTTCATGAACGAAGATCAACATGAACCTGTTCATACCGCCCGCCGGTAAAATCTACCAAAAAAGATACTCAGTCACTGAACTGAAACACTGAACACGAATGACTGAATCTGCATCAGGCTTCTCTACGCTTCCACCCAGCAGTGTGGGAGGATTATGAATAAAATAACCTAGTGATATGTTCCGGTAGCAAACTGGTTAGCTAGCTGCACTCGAGACTGTGAATATCGCAGTCATTGGCTTTATTCTCTCCAGATAACGGGCGAACGTCAATTATCCAGATGGTTGGTGTTGTCAGGAAGAGAAATAACATAATGAGAATAATTTGTGCTGCTATTTTTGGGGGGTGGGTGAAAAAAAAAAAACGAAGAACGTATCGAAATGTACACAACTGAATTGACTCTTCTGGGGAAGATTGCCTACCAATGTGGCGGACATGGCAAGGTCACGTGATTTGTGACGACACGTGCAAATCCTCAATAGTCCCTTTAAGTGGAGTTACAACCAGCTTCTGCCAACCACTAGAGGTCCTAAGAGCAAACACATGAGAAGGTTAAAAGTGGCATCTGAGGAGGTGATGGTGGAGTTTTAAAATGGATGTACTTCGGGGCAGACAGTTTTTCTGAGTTTGCAAAGTAATGTTCTTGTGTTAAACCCAACCAGGCAGTGAGCAAGATGTTTCACAAAAGTGTAGTCATCTTACTGATGGACTGTTTTAGACATCAAGTTTATGTAGGAGAACATGAGCTCCAGACCAGATTATCAGACACTGTAGGACAGCTTACATGCATTTGCACTTACTCAATATTTTAAGTAGTACTAGGTAACTTTCTGACCTCAGAAATCTGTTTCTGGCTTGTTAAATGGCACAGTGACAGGTATATACATTCCTTGAGCCGTTGTTGCCTAGTAGTGTCCCGGGGCTGAAAAAATGCATTGTTGTTTTCTTTGTCACTTTACAGTTTTACAGGGCCATGTATGGTGAACTCCAGCGTCAAGATATCAGTACAAAGGGACAAAGTAAGCATTAAGAAATTAGTCAGTTGGGCTACTTTTTACTGGATAGTAAGAGTTCACAGTAGAGGCAGGATGCAAGATCAAGTAACTCATTGTTAGAAGGTGACTCACTGAGAAAGTTACACTAACATTCTAACCTTAAACTCCTTGCTTCTGACCTATTTTGATGTCAAACTGGCTTTTATTCCTGGACGTGCTGCTGCATCCTGGCTAAGAAACGCCACTTCACAGCTTCCTTTCCTGTCCCAAAGCATCAGTTAACCGCTGAATCATTTTGCTTTTCAGCACTACCAGCAGCTACCAGCAGCTAGATATCACAGGCCGATTTGGACACCACACAGCATTTTTTGTGTTTAACGCTACCAGTTCCCACTGGTCAGTGGGAAAGTGTGTCAGAACTCTGGACATGTACCATATGTCTTCTTCTTAATTATGACATTTTGCATTTGATTATATTTTGATGTACAGTATTTTACTTTAAAAAAGATATTGAAAAGTAATTTTTTATCGTTGAATTATACCCTCTGAGGAAACACCAATAATATCTTGTTACTGACCAGAGGGAAATCCATCTTTTGTCTTGTCTGATGTCTTTTGTTCCCATTTTCCAAAAGCGACTCTGTAACAGTTCTTTCTTCCCTCAGGGTTTGTGCAAAGGATAAAGGACAAAGGGTCAGGCAAGCCATCCTCTTTCTGCTTTTGTCATCACAGATTTGGCCTACCTCTCCTTCATTTTATAACTTTTTGACACATCATCATCCAGACCTGCCAACATGCACCACACAGCCAAAAAACTGTGTCGGCACTGCGAAAAATGGAGCAGTCATCAAAACTCACACCGATTTTTTAGTATGTTACTTTCCATAAGATTGATTATAGTACAGGAAATTATTATTTGGTCTTACTTATCCACAGGCTATTGGCCTCTATATCCTGCTAGACTCAGGCGGAAAACCACTTAAAGCCGGCCTCACCACATATTTCCTAATATGAAACTGGCATGTTAAAACTTTAAGATCATGATTTTTTTTCTTTTTTTTTTTCTTTTTGCACCCTCCTTGAGCTCTTGCTTCCACTTAGAGCAGGCGATCGGAAACTATTGGCAGTTCCGTCCAAGAGCAGAAGGTCTTTCACAGCTCAGTCGAGTGCATGCTAGCTTGGACTGGTTGTGATTTTGAATATGGAAAAAAAAAAAAAGATGAGACTTTTTACTTTTTGCCACTCTCTTTTTTCCAACCTGTTGATGGCATGAACTGAATGCCGTATTAAGTTGCAGACTTCCATACCAGGTCAGAAGAGTTCAAGGATGAACATTTGGCAGACATTAAATGACACACAGTCTCATCTCTCATTCTTCACTTCCCCCCAAACCACATTTATGTCAAGCCTGCCATGCTCCTATAACATAATATATAACTGTAATGTCACGTTTATTCTGACATGGCTTCATGTTTCAGTTTTGCAACAGTTAGGAACTGCAGCACTGCTCTTATCACACACCCCCACCCTAGCCCCCCGTCTTTTGTTGCAAAGTAGAAAATATTATGTATGGAATAATTTTCCAAATATATATAATAACAATATTTACCTAAATGCACATCACCTTTCACTTTCTTGTAGTTGAAAACAATATTAAAACATTTTAGGATCGGGATCCACATGACTGCTGTAACAGCTTGTTGCTATGATAGTTAAACAATGTTACATCCTTATTCTCTCCCATAAACACAATGAACAGGTAAACAACATGTGCATCTTCCACATCTGCTTAAGATGCTTTTGAAAAGTTAAGGAACCATCCCTTTGATCACTACGTTCAAAATGATTACGTGTTTACAGTAATTTCTCTTGAGAAATGAGACATTAACCACAATTTTAAGACATGCAAAAGTTGCTGCCAGCTGCCATGTGGCAGTCGGCAGATCTGCACTCTAGAACGCTTTGGGGGACAGCAGTAATGTGGATGACAAAACAGCCAGATTTGTGGGGACTAGAGGACAGAGAAAAACAAAGAATCATAATTCACCCGCTTCAAATTTGTCCCTGAGGGCAGCAGAGAGCCACCAAAATCTCAATGTGGTTTTCATTTTCTGTGCCTGACGGCAAGCGTGCATGTACTTTATGCATTCAAGTGTTCAGAAAGATAAATAACCACATTACATGGGAGGATCAGGCAGGCAGCTTAGAGCTGACAGCAGATAGGATACGGGACAAATCCCCAGTTAAAGCAAGAATTGGGCTCTGATATTAAAAGAAAAGGAAATTTTAGCCTCAGTCCTCACATTTTTACATATTTACAGGCTCTCTTTATTTGACAATGAATTAAACAACAGACAAAGAAGCTAATTTAATTTTACAGTATACTGTTAATCCATTCATCCTTTGTACCCACTAATTACGGAGCGCAGGCATTAAGATAAGAATAACATCATTTAAAGAATCTAATGGCTGCTCATGATCACTTCTTATCCTCAAGAACATCAGGAATCTCAATCTTTTGGTCATTGAGGGACACCATCCTGCATGTTTTTTTAATGATTCCCCCGCTTTATACACTTGACTCAAATTAGTGAGTCATTGTTCAGCTCTGGACAGAAAAGGTTGGGTAGATTTAATACTTTAAGCTACCGAAAGAGCATGTCAGTGTTTAAAACCCTTTAATTATAATAGATTAAGTTCTTTGTTCTTCACAATTATTACATGCTCAACATTTTATGTAACATGAAGCGTTTTCTTTATCATTATCTTTAAATGCGAAATGGTTATTCTTCAAAAGAAATTCAATCATAAAATCTTTTATTTGATTCATTTACAGCTGCAGGACTCACTTCAGATATTCCACACTCTTAAAAGAAAAAATAAACTGGATGCACTTCTAAAGAGCGTGAGATCTTGTCAGTTTAACATCTGTCCAGACTTCTGCAGGATAAGAACTTTTTTTCTCATCTTTTCGTCTTTGTTTTTTTGCATAAAATGAGTCAGTGGATACCGCCATTAACCCCACGTGTTTAATGTCCATTCTAAACTAAACTTGACTGATTTGTACCACACAGACTGGTATTAATATTTTCATCCAATTCTTGACAAAAAAATGCTAAATGAATGTTTTTTTGTAAAAATTTTCACTCAACAGGATCACAAGTTTCCAAAGCAAAAGAGATAATTACACTCTGTGAATAAGTTGGAAAGTATGTGTTAAGAAAATACTAATATAACTTAAGAGTAAGTGAGGTGTGTTATTAACCATTCAACCATCATATATTATAATATCCACTCCATTCTCGATGGTTCAACCCATCCATTAAGTATCCAGATTCAAATCACAGACCAGTCAAACACAAGGTACAGAAGGATGGTCGACAACGGCTTCAGCAGCTATACTTTATGTAACACATTTACGACTAAAAATCACTGAGCAGATGCACATCATGCTGAAGTCATTTTCAGGCTTTGGCGCACTGAAATCTCCTCAACTTTGCCTTCTTTCGAGTAAAAACCCAACATCACACTTAGTTCTTGAACTTAGGCACACAGTGAAATTCTGTTTGATGGTGGAACAATCGGAAGCAATAAAAGGGCAGCCCCGTCCTGTTTCACATCCTGCAATGTGGGACAGTGTGCACACACAGGAACAAACTCAGGAGGCTTTCAAAAGCAGATGAAGTATTGGTTCAGATACATGCATCTATCATAAAAGTTGGCAATATTTTTTTGTGCTGCAAAGTATCTTTAATCACAGACTACAAACTTTTAGCCTCTTTGGTTGCTGTCCCCATCACATGACAAAACTATGTACTGTGCACGTGGACAGACATGCGAATACCTTGCCTATTCAAAATGTTAAACACAAATTTCATGATATAAAGTGCAGGTTAAAATAAAAGGGAAGTTATATCCAACACAACAAATCATCAGATGACATTTTGTGTCAGTCTCGCAGACTAACATGAGGTCATGTTGGCCTGAAACACACATTTCAACAGCTGCACTAACATTTGCATTGAGCAGAGCAGGTTCTGATGGCGAGATGTACATTTAATGACGGCTGGATTACAGTGACCGATCTCTCCTTGCTGAAATATTTTGAAGATGATAAAATGTCAGAAAATAATAAACTCATTGAGCTCAGCAGCCAGCTCATAGACTGGGAGGACAGAGACACAACCTCTGACTGAAGGGACTTTGCTTTTCTTGGCTAGAAGGTTTGACTGTGCTAAGCTGAGTTTTGGGTTTTGTCTTTGCTCCATCTTGGTCCCTCTGCATAATTTAGACAAAAACATCACAGGATCAAACAAAAGAAGGAATTTGTAATAGAAAGTGAAAACAGCCGATCATGATAGACACTCAACAGCACCTTTATCAGGTACACCTTTTTAAATTCTTACTGTGACAGTGTGGGTCCTGTCATTATGCCTCCCTAAGAA
This sequence comes from Craterocephalus amniculus, assembly GCA_036024015.1. Classification (NCBI taxonomy): domain Eukaryota; kingdom Metazoa; phylum Chordata; class Actinopteri; order Atheriniformes; family Atherinidae; genus Craterocephalus; species Craterocephalus amniculus. The sequence continues at coordinate 16,900 of JAVQJG010051155.1, read as the reverse complement.
AGGGGATTTAAGAGACTTGCCAGACAGACTGGTTTGAGTGTTTCCAGACTCTGATCAACTGGGATTTACACAGACAATAGTCACTAGGGTTTACATAGAATGATCTGGGAAAAAAGATATTATTCAGTGATCAGCAGTTTTTCTGTCCAAAATATCTGGTTGATGTCAGAGGATAAAAAACTGGTTGGAGATGATGGAAAAGACAACAATAATCCAAGATATGCAGAATAGCATCTCTGAATGCACAATATGTCCAGCCTTGAAGCAGATAGGCTACAGCGGGAGGAGACCACAATGTGACACTCCTGTCAGTCAAGAACAGGAAACTGAGGCTATAATTAGCACATGCAGGGTACTGGCCATTGGAGGTATGGAAAATGTTGTCTTGTCTGATGAATCTCAGTTTCATTCAGATAGTATGGTCAGACTTTGGTGGGAAAGGCTGCTGGCAGTGGTTTTGTGATGTGGGGGATATTTTCGGCATGTTCTGAGTCCCTTACTACAATTGAGTTCAGTTTAAATTCCACTGCCAACCAAAGCCCATCTACAACAGGATAACACACCATGTCACAAGGATCAAATCATCTCCAACTGGTTTCTTGAATATGACAATGAGTTCCCTGTTCTCCATCTTTGAATGGGAGACTCTCACCATGGATTTGCACCAGCTGCATGATGCAGTCATGTCACTGGGGATCAGAATCTCTGAGGAATGTTTCCAATTCTTGATGAATCTATGCCACAGAGAATAAAGTGCAGTTCTGAAGAAAAAATGGGGTCCAACCTGATAATATAAGAATGTATCTAATAAAGGGTCCGTTAAGTGAATGTAGGAGTAGATCATCTCTACACCATATGCTTAAGCAAACCCAATATGATTCCATCAAATCAATATCACACCAACATAACAAAACAGAAATGTCCTGGTAACTTAAAAAATGTTGAACACACATTGTTTTGAGTACAATTTTACTTTCCATCCCTCTGTCTGTTAAAGGTTTTTAAGCATGAAGCAGAAATTGAAAGATGTTGAATTTAGCTGGCTAAAAGCCAAAACAAATCAGCATGTGATAGACGATGAAGAGGCAGTAAATGCATACAAAACAGTCCTTGTTTGACCCTACAGGAGATATATAACTCTCAACAGGTGTCTGTGTAACGCTTCGTCTATTTGTCTTCATGTCAAGTTATGGAAGTTTGGAGCCGCAGTGGAGTCACATCCTGCATCATATGCTGACAGGGTTAGGCTTGTAATGTATTTGTGGTTTGATGGATTAAGGGAAAGAAGAGGAGAAGACAGGATAGAGGATTGCTGTTTAAGGCATGTAGTTAATAGAAGAAAATCTTTCCCAGTTTAAAGCAAAGGCTAAGAATCAGGTTTGTTAGCCAAATATGGGGCAAACAAAGACGGTGACTGGGCCGCTTCTCTGAAGAAACAGCTTTAAAAAAAACTGTAAACTGAGCCTCATTAAAGAAAGATTCAATTAGAAATAAAAGCTGCAAGCCATTTAGAAAAGTTATGATCATTTGGAAATGTAAAACACAACTTGAATTAAGTAAGATGGATGACATTTGAAACTGGAAGTCTTCAGCACAAACTGGATGTACAGTAAGGCAACAAATAATTTAAGTGACCAGCAGTGAATTTGCTCAATGTGAAGCTTAGATGACATGTTTTTAATTTCTAGGATGAAATGAGGAATTTGCAAACAACACGTTTTTTGTAGAGATGAAATATAAGTTTTCAGTTATCCAAAAAAACAAATGCTTCTGTATAAAAATCATTCCTATATTGTAAAACGATGCCAAAACATCAGAGTCGGACTTAAATATGCCTTCAAGTCAAACATTAATAGACAAAATAAATAAAAACGGCATGTACAGTAACTGGTTCTCAGAACTCTTAAAGAGTTACTTAGTTACTAAGTTACTTAATTAAATTTGCTCATGAATTCTACAAATCCATCACAGAAAAATTTTTTTTAACTATGCTGTAAGACACTGTCCACATTAGACTGTCACTGCTCTTGAAAATTTCTGGTACTGGTTTATACTCAAGGTCTGATGAGCAAGTTATTCTGCTGTTGTTTTAAAATAAAATTAAAAAAATACAAATTAATGCTAGCAGAAATCATAATATCAACCGTTTTGGTTTGGAAAAAAAATAAAGATTGAAGGCATCCGGGTGCTGCTGATGCTGAGATAATATGATGCTGAGTTTTTATTGCAGTAGCTGATGGAAACACATGCAATAAATTGTGACATATCCAAATCTACACACACACCTCAGAAATTCCAGTCACAAATCTGAAATCACCTGAACACACACATTTAACAAACAGCTAAAACACATACAAATACACACACCATAAAGGTACCTGAAGGGAAATGGAGCAGACTGTGCAGCATCATCTGCAGCATGTGGGAGATATTCTCCATGGCAGCAGCAAGGGCCAGGTCTGTAAACGCTTCGCTAATGCTTGATTGCATTTAATTAGATAAAAATGAACACATTATTCAGCAATTTATCTGGAGCAATTATTACATAATGCTTCCATTTATTCTCAACTGAAACGGCACATCAAACATCGTAAACTCTGCCTGTCTGTGGAGCAGGGATGTGCCACTGCTGTCATAAACTGTGATCCCCTGACATCCTGCTGAAAGACTCCCCTCAGAAACGGGCCAACAGCTAATTGGCCCTGAAGGGAAGGGAGTTCTAGCTCTTAACTCTTTTTTCATTATTATTATTATTATCACTGTTATTAATATTATTCATCTCTGTGTTTTCCATTAAAATTGTTTCCAGCATCTGAAAAAAGGATTAGAATCAGGAATCCTCAGGCATTACCTGGAGGAGCTTTTGCCAGAAAACTGGGCTGAATTCTAGACTTGGTTCCTGATATCTAACTTCTGAAATAACCCATGAACCTTCAAGTTGCAAAGTATTTTACTTCAGTATCCTTTTAGTTCAAAACTCTGCACAAAATTTTCAGAGGAGCACTGGCATAAAAGCAAAAGTGATATTTCCTGAGAGTCATAAGAAAAATGTATGGGCCAAGTAAGACATTTTAAAAGGAAGAAAAATATACTTCAGAACAGATCCATATGTGGGGGTGACATGATATTTCTCCAGATGGAAAACTTCTGTCTGCTTTCCTCACTGGTTCTACCTTCTGAATATTACTAACAGCCCAGCAACCTTAGTGAGAACTGAACCACTGCATATGGCGAGTGTTTAATAAAATTTGGATCATGAAACACTCAGAATAAAAATCATCTTTATTGCACCAGTATCCGTACACAAGCAGGGAATTTGACCACAGAAACATTTGCTTTGATTGTAAGAAGAAAGAAAGATAGAAAAATACGTTACCGGAATGAAGTTCAGGCTATTTACAGTAACATGTGCAATATGTACAGCAGGTAAGTGTTACAGAAAGGACCAGGTACTAATTTAATGGTGGGCCATCAGAATGATTGACATTTGAAAAGAGCTGTTCTTGAATCCAGATGTCTTGGCACGTGAGTTATGTAATGCCTGTCATCAGGCAGATGTTTGGACATGTGGTTCCCAGGCTCTGAAGGTTCTGCAGCCATTTTTTCTCCACATGTGCCCTGATTCTGGATGTGTCAGAGTCCAGAACAGAGGCCAAATATTCCCTCTAACTTTCTCTGCAGAAATCTGCTTGTATCGATGATGGTGGCCCCCCAGGAGCACCTGGCTGGAGGATCGACCCACACTGGGTTGCTGTCTGGTGCAGTTGCTCTGTTGGCCCTCCTTGTTGGCTTCTGATCCTTGGAGGGGACGCAGGTTAGATTTGCATGAGAACACTGAAATCCTTTCTTTCTATTCAATACTCTCACGCTCACTATGAGCATGCTGTTCCAGTCACTGTGGGGTTGCACACTGTAGGTTTTGCACCAGCAGTTATTGCTGGTAGTTTTTATTCTTGTTATTTATGGGTTTTCTTCTCAGTTTGTCTTCTTACAGGAGTATTGCATTGTGTTGCTTTGTTTTCTTACGGAGGCCAGAAAGTTTCTCTTGTATTTCTATGTACTTTTTCTTCTCTTCACATTCCCCCTTCCTTTGTTTCCCCACATCAGGTCCAACATTAAATGTAGCTTAGCAATATCCAAAATAAAGAACATTAATCATGTATCAAGGACAGCCTTATATCATCCATTAAGCTCCACTTGGAAAAGCCCATTTTTCACCACAACAAGGTAGCCAGACCATCATTCTGATGTAATGATGCCAAACAATACAAGTTATTAGAAAGAAAACAAAGAAAGATAAATCTGCTTTGGTCTTTTTTTCCAAATAAATACCTATCGGAAAGTCTGACAGTATTTTAAATATTTTACCTATTTCCTGTGAAGGACAGTTGCTCACTCTGCCCCTGATGATGATTTGGATATGACCGTAATTACAAGCTGGTCTTTCTCCTGCTGCTGCAACCTAAATGGAAAGAGAAAAAAAAGTGTGTTGTCTCTTCCTTAGCCCGACCCACAGCACATCTCCTTCCAGAGAGCCTTACTGGAACTAGAGGGTCACAGAGTCCACATGCTCTCTGAACGTAGACAGAGAGCAGTCTTCATTCAGACGTGTCACCAAAAGTCACGCCATCAGGGTACTAACTGCCACAGTCTCAGCCCATTGTTTAAATGAAACCAGACTTCCACAACAGTTATCTGATCCTGTGGGGGGATTGGGCAGAAAATCCAGCTGATTTGCCAACAATTTAACTACACTCCGAGCTCTGAAATGCAGAAACCCATCATTTCAGAATCCATGCAGAAACCCATCACCTGATTAATCTTGAAAGAGCAACGACAAGAGCGTTATTGACAATGAAAGAAAAAAGAGCTTTTACGCATCAGCAGTCAGCCTCATCAGCCTGGTCAGAGGAAAACTCTTACTTTCATTTTTGCATCCTTTAAGCATTTTGCACATGTAAAAACTGTCATTTAGTTGGGTCATCTTTGTTCTGTCATCTTACAACATGGCATCAGGACATGATGATTTATACTTCCCAGTCATTCCCAGATCACATTTTTAATCTCTTCTTAAGATCATGTTAGTTAATTTGATTGATTATTTTAATTTAACTTTTCTTTCTTTGTTTCAAGTCTTTATCTATTTTAAACCTGAATACTCCAGGATATGCTAGAGCAGGGCTGTGAAACTCAAGCACACGATGGGCCAAAATGTAAAACTTGGAATAAGTCGTGGGCCAACATTGATATTTGTTGAAAAAATATTCCTCCAAATAAAACAATGAACCTCATCATGTAGACTCAAACAGGTTTTGCTTTAAAATTGAATAACGTGCAAGCAAAGCCAAACACTGTACAAAACATAACTCAATGCACACATTTGTAAAATCAATTAATGGCATATATCTTAGCAGAATTCAAATACAAATTGTATGCTTCTCTTCTTTTTAAGCCTTCTGATTTGAAATTCAATAATAACCTTTTAACAAAGGCTAATAATACATTTTAAAAATCGAATCAAACAAGTAATTAATGATAGCATCCTTGAATGAGTATGCAATGATTCTGCCCAGGCCTTGGAGTAGCAATAAAGTATTAATTATCGCTCAGTTTACTCTGATGTGTCCAAACCAGATGCCTGCATCTAATCCAGGATGTCAGCTCATTAATTTCTGGGCGCAGGCTCTGAGTGTGAAATGTCATGATCCCTGTCCTGTCCTGAGTGGCAAGCCAAAGCATGTATGTATGTGCGTATGTGCGTATGTGCGTGTGTGCGGACGGACGGACGGACGGACGGGCGTATGGACGGATGGATGGACAGAAGTTTATGTCCATTTAACTCCACCAAAGCAATAAAGCAAAAAAGTAAAAACCTTTGAGATGCACAAACTTCTTTCTGTCTTATATTATATGAACACTGCATGGATGTGTGTGGGCACAAAGATCCTGTGAGAGGAAAAACAACTAGGACATTTAGGGGGGGTATGTGGATATGATGTGTGAGTACGATGCACACTCACACAAAACCACGAGCTGTATGCAAGAGTTGAGTTGTTCACTTCCAGCTTGCAAGCTGATGTGCAAACCACAATCTTCTGATGACACTCATTGGCTAAAGTGTTGGAAAAGTTGTGTGGGCACAAGTCCATCTGGTTTCCATTTCTCTGTGACAAACAAGTCTTACAGTTGGCAGGAAATCATAAAAACTCTGGCACAGAGAGGATCAGCAGTTGGTTGAGTGGTTTGTAGTTTCCCTAACAGAAAAGGAAGCTTTCTCACCCAAACACACATGAACTCTTCAGGCAATTACACTTTGTTGCATCTGAGATTTAAACAGTTTACTAAGCTGCATTGCATTTATGCATTTAATTAAAATAATCCCATCTGGAGGGTTTTATGGATAATAAACATGCCCTTGATCCAGCCTTCAGTTGAGACATCCTAAATCAGCAGGTCAGCAAACCCCCACCCATAACTTCATCCATAATACTTCCCATGAAACTACTAGACTCACACTGTAGGAGTGTGGTCATTGCTAATAGTATGATTTCCACACAGGGAAAAAGTGGAATATGCTCTAATCTGCTCTGACAAAGATGATGGAAAAATAAAGGATAAAGAAGGCCAGGCAAAAGGCGGCAGCAAACCAAGGAGCAAATACATTTAGTCACGAAAAGACAAAAATAAACTTGTGAAAAAGTAGTTTGTGAACCGAAAGATTCTTAAAGAAGTCCTGCAATGACAGATGATGTAAAACATCCTCTCCTGTCTACCCCAGAATGTTATTTCAGTTGGTAAGCCACAGTTTCCTCCGAAAAGCACCATATATCTAAACATTATCGCCGTCGACCACAGATATGATGAGAAATATGGTGGAAGGTCCAAGCAAAACATTCTGTGCCAGTGAAACGCAGCAGGGCGGATGCAGAACCAGTTATATCAAATCTGTTTTCCTTCAGCCGCCCTTTGAATGTTTCCTTTAAGTGACATCAAATGGCTTACAAGATGCATTCCCTTTCACTCTCGATGGAACCAGCAGTCAGTTATCAGAGCTCAGCCTAGACCAAAAAAAGAGGAAATGTCTACAGTGGTCTCACTCTATCCTAAAGGCAACAAACTCAGATTGATACCATCTTTAAGATCTAAGAAAGTGGCATATGTGAAAGAGGTAGTTACAGGGAGGTCTTTTTCATCCTTTTGGCAAAGGATCAAACTTTGTCATTTACATTTTTTCATCTACATTGTTTAAGGTTTCTGTCTTATTAGGAAAATGCTTTCTTGATGCATATAATAAACTTATGATTATTCATTTGTATAAGAATTCTTGAAGAGATTTTTAAAAAAAAACAGTGTCCGTTTGGGCACAAATACCAAAGGCAGGTCTAGGATCATCTTTGCTTTAAAATAGAATAAAAAAGTTTAGGTGAGGAAAAAAAAGCTTGGTTACTTTGTGTTTCAACTTCAGTATCTATGCTAGTTAGAATTACCGTAGATTTGAAAGTTCAGGGTAAAAATTCTAAGTGTTATCTTTTCATAGAGGCCAAGCTTTGGCATGTACTCCAAAGGGTTGAAGAACAACATCTAATTTAATTTGGGTATGCATTGTTTTTTAGGCACTCTAAAAAAATGCATCAGAATCCATGTACACTGCATGGCTGTGGGAAAATGTCATTTTAAAATCACCTTAGAGTTTTTTTGCTCCTCTAAGGCCCACAAGGACAAGTTTAGAGAAGAGATAGGAGCTTAATGAGACTGGTCTTCATCTGTTTTACTGTAAACCCCAAACCAAACAAAGTGCATAGTTTAATCTCTGTTCTTGTGGTATATTCAGAACTGATATGCAGTCAGAATAAGTTCCTATAGATGGACAGATAAAACAAAGCTGAATATGCAGTTGTTGGAAAACATGTAAGACAGACTTTATTTAAACTTCACAGGTGTAATATCTGTGGATCTGCTTTCAACCAGTAAGACTAATAAGAGGTGATTCTCTTCCTCTTCATCAAATCAACCAAGACATTTGACTGATAGTCTCCCTTCAGACAGCTGCTGATGTCCATTACTGTCAGTGCACAATAATAAGCTGAAATGGGTGGATCTTAGAGAATATTACATTTTCTTAGCAGTAGCATGTTGAACCAAACTCGCACCATCCTTTTCCTGACATCAGCTGTATGCTTGGTTTTTTGTTTATTTTCACACTCTGCCAAGTTTAGCCTTCACGTGAATTCCTGTTGCCGGCTGCAAAGACCTGGAACACATTTTCAATGTGATAGATTATGTTCTACAGTGTACGTTCTCCTAAAGTTGATTTTCATACCACAGTAAATGTTGACCTTGTAGCACTCTCTGCTTTTTCTGACATGATGTAAATATGACAGGATAAACGATCTTCTTTCTCTTCTCTTTATTTCTCACTTGTTGCATCAGAACGTAACACCAACATCTTGTTTTCCCACACTGTGTATCATTTCTGGCGGGCAAAGGAAGTGAGGTAAAAGTAGGAAGTACATTGCCAGTGGCCTTCAACATAATGGCTCTTTTACACAATACAAAATAAAGTGCATGGGGATTGCTAAAACATAAGATATACAAATAACAAAACAAAAGAAAAGAGAGCATATGAGAATACAAATCTAACAGTAAAACAACCAGACACCTGAACCTGTATGGCAGGAAAGCTACACCTGGTGCACGTCAGAAAATGGTCAGCAGTCATATTTAACTATATGTTAACTTAACCAAGGCCATATTTTGTAAGTGTTGAATTAATTGAGCGAAAGCTGTGTTCAGACAAATTATCTTAATGTAATCAATGAACAAATGATAGTTGGGTTTTATTGAGAGAGCCGAACAGACACCAGAACTTCCAATTTCTGCTTCAAAGGAAATAAAGGCTATTTATACAGAAAAAACACAAACAGAAAAACTCTAAATGAAATAGAGTTTCCCCTGAATTTTGGAAAATGGGGTTTAGAAGTGAATCTCAAAGTCTCAACAAATGTCTAACTGGAAGACCTGTTGCACAGATAGAAACCAGGTGAGTGGATGGGGTCTCCCCTGCTGCAGAGGATCATTTACTGTATGTGGTGCACTAAGAAGACTAAAACAAGACTACTGAGCAGTGGCTGCAGGAGGTTTTGTTCACATTTCACCCCTCTCCTCTTGTCTCCTTCACCACAGCTCAATGAAAAAGCTGTTGTCCCTGAATTTCATAGTATTGCACAAATCTACTTATCAGATCTTCAACAGGAGGAATTAAGCACTTCAAGATGATCGCACACAGTTCCACAAAACCACTACCATAAAATCACTCGACATTCTTTGAAATAAAAGCACATGAATCTGTTTTACTTTCAGCATTTAACAAACTGGTTACTGAAATCAGAATTACATAAACCTAGAATTTATGTGAGCAGTTTCTTCCTAATCCAAAGAAGACTTACCTGTCCCAAACCATGAGCTAAGTTGTTGACAAGTCAGACAAGGCTTCCCTGTGATAAGTTTGGTCCCAGTCAGCTCTGCTGGTTTCTTTTGACAGATGGTCTGGAACAAAACAGCTGAGATCATGTTTTTCACACTCTTGATTTAGCATTTCCAGTGCAGCTATAAATAATGTCACGGAGCAAACGCTCCATTACACCAAAACATAACTGGAAAAGTGTTGAAACCACATATTTAATAAGCGGGGGATTTTTTTTTTAGTGGGAACAAATGTCTCATCAAACAAACAAGGGTTTTTACCGTCGACTTCCCCAGCCTATTACTGCACATTGACGTGTTTGTACAACACAACAACAATCCCCAAAGCAAAGGGACAACCAGAACCAAAAGTCAGCGTGTTAGGAAATCCGCTAGCTGCCTAGCTATTAGCAAAGAGACCTTTCTTAAATAATCCGCTCTTCTGAACTTCTTAGGTCCATCTAATAGCTTTAGGCCGTTTTATTAAAGACAAACAACTTCTTGCATCGCAAAATGTATAAAGCTAAATTGATTAACAGGTGAGGTGGTAAAAAGAGCAGTTAAAATGTTTTGGATGGTGACAGCTTTACCGTAACTCAAACTGTCACTCATGGGCTGTAACGGCAAAAATGTGCTTTTCTGACAGGTCTTTAAAAAATTTAATTAAATTCTCCTGCAGAGGGAAGGAAATTAAAAAACCTTTGTTTTATTACAAGACCTGAAGTGTTTCCCCTTGCAGACTTGGATTCCTCTGTATCCCAGCTAACGGTGTTACACTCATCACACAACCATCCACAAACTTCCCAGCAGGATAGCTGCTCGTCCTTGAACATCTGTGTGGAATAAATCACTCTTGGAGGTTACCTCACAAACCACCAAGCATCGTGGTGACTGAGAACGAAGCCACTGTCAGTGGCCGCCAAGCAAAAGAAGGGAACTTAATCACAAACGGCAATACATCAATTTTAATTGATAAAACACTGGAGTTATGCTCCGACAGGGATTTGAGGATAAGAAATAGAAGCAGGCCATAAAATAGGGTGATGCAACATCAAATTGAAATTAAATCCCCATTATGCTGAATGTATCTCCAGAGGTCTGGATAACAGTAGATGTTAAACTCAGTCTTGGATCCAACCATGCCACTGTGAATTATATGAGGCAGAAAGGGAAGTCCATATTTTTCGCTAACAGGGAGTTGGCTGAAGCACATCTGTAGTCTGCGATTACGGGACAGAATAAGTTAAACGAAAATTAATGCTTAAGAAGACAGGGGGAGCGAAAGGATACCGGTACTTATTTAAAATGCAGATTGGGACATTTATCATGCAGCGTCCTCTTCCTCCCCGTAGCTGTAAAAAAAAGCAGCGACATATTTTCACTGTGAAGAGGCCCTTTGTGGATTTTAGTTGTATTTTCATTCAAGCCTACCCATCAAAACACACAGTATCCAAGAGATTTGACAACCAAAGAGGGGAAAATTTCACTCATATTTTAAACAGTTATACGTTTTTGTTAGCTCTCGACACAGATGCAGCTTATAGGTTTTGATTCTATACAGTATAACGCCAATGTTGCATATCTCCACACCTCCCAGTGGGCTCCATGACATCAATTTGATGTTGACGTTTGGTCAAGATTTTGACTACCATGATAAATAGCCTAGAAGCTTTGCCTTATTTATGGTTGTAAAAAGGTCCATCCAAAGGATCAATCTCACGTCAAATTACTGCATCATACATTGTTACTCAATATATTTGACATCAAAACAACATTGCTGCACAAAACTTGACATCAAATTGACATTGATTTGTTGTCTGGAAACAACTGCTGTCATGCTGATTTACGTTTTTGACCAAATTCTGATGACAATTTGATATCAGTGTTTGATGTCATATTGATGATGAATTGAGATGCCCACTGGGCTATTTCTCCAACTGTTCATTGTCTACGTTTTACCAAAATCGCTAATGATAAGTCACTCTTGTATAACAGATTTCGATTGTGATTTTTATCCTGCTCAACTTTTCCACAGTCATTGTACTTTTCTGCTTCCCCCTGAGCAGAGATTCTTCACTTTCCTACTGCATTTCCACCCACAAATGATTAAGCTTAGGAGTTAAAATCTCATGGTTATAATGAAACCAACAAATTGCATCGAATCTTGACTTTGATCCAATCCCCCATCCGGAGCATGCTTGAGGCAACAATGGAAAGGAAAAACCCCTTTTTAGCATGAAGGAAAAATTTCCGGCACAACCCTTATCAGGGAGGGTGGCCGTCTGCCTTGGCCGGTTGGGATGTAGGGGACAAAAAGGACAGATCAACAGACACCACAATTTTTATCCGGGAGATCTGCTGAAAGAGAAGGGAACAAATCCATTATTGATGCTGATACTGTTTCTCCTGGAAGATAAGGAGCAGAGAGATGACCAGGATCTGATCTGAAACAGAGAAAATATCCAGATAGCAGCTGTCTGGAAAAAGTCTTGTTATTATCAGAGGAGAATGGGACTGCTTGGGGATAATATTGAGGCGACAGTAACTCAAATAATCACTGGATATGGCTGAAACATGCAGAATACCGTCTGAATGCGCCACAGGTTCAACCTTCAAGCAGCAGTAGCAGTAGAAGACTATGCTGGGTGCCTCTCCTCTTAGCTAATAACAGGAAACTGAGACTAAAATTACTGCAGATTAATCAAAACTGAACAAAAGAAGAGTGGAAAACCGTGATCTGGTCTGATAAGTCTCCACTTTAGCTGCCACATTCGGGAAAGAATTTAGCAAAAATAACTGGAAAGGTACAGACTGATGGTGGTAGGGCAGCGGTGTGAGACATATTTTCTTGGCACATTTCAGTATCAATTTTCCACACTAAGTTACAAACAGTAAAGTCAACTTGGTTCAGTTACTCAATCATTATTGTAGAATTACAATGAGAAAATATTACGATGACTTGTATCCTCTGATCAGCCAGCAAATTCTGAATAACATGCGTTACACTGTTGGGGCAACACGTGGGCTAAAACGAGAGCCCCCGCCTCCCAACCTACAACATCAACGAGTGCATGCCAGCAATTCTGAGAAAATATGCTGTGATAAGGTGAAGGCGGAAATGATGAGCGGAGGTGTTGGTTAGAAAAGCAGGTGAATTAAAGTGTAAGGGGGAGAAAGTGCTTTAACAAGCGATAGAAAGCAATCAAAGGCAGAATAAATGATTGTAAAAGTCAGTGGGAAGTCAGAAATGACCTCCATAAAAGAATCTTGTTGTTGTTGCTTTATTTGTGCATTAAAATATCTTTTTTTTAAGCGCTAATCTGCCTCCAGATATAATAATTCAACATTTATCTTGAATAAAAACAGCTTCAAGAACAGCAACAAAGACAATGACCACAGAGAGATGTCAACCTACTCGTGGCAAGAGCCTTAGGTTGCTGTTTCACAAGAGTATATGCACCATCTTTCACAGCCAAGCAGTGACAGCCAGGGTTTCGCTTCCCTCTCCGTCTGTCATTTATCTTCTCATAAATCAACAGACTTTTATGAGACATTTAACAAGAGTCTGACAGACACGAAGAAATGAGCCTAAGACTTATTAAGACATCAAGCAACACCTCTGCAGACTCATCAGCATCATTACACACTGTTGTTGAGGCAGAGATGAGCCGTACAAAATCCTGTAAACCATTCCTGTCTTTTGTAAACATAATCAGCTCCTTATGAGGAAACACTGGCCGTGGAGAAAATTGACAATCACACAGTTTCTTCATCTCAAGTGACAGATGCAGGGTTGAAGTTTCCATATAAGGAAATATAGCAAAGGTTCAAAGTGGCTCTAAAATGTCTGTGCAGTTCTCCTTTTATCAATCCAATACTCCAGCCTGTAAAAATGCTTCATATTCTCTGGTTTCAGTCCCTCAGCTGCGAGGTTTTGTTGCTTTTGAGCCCGAGAAATGAACTCCACTTCTCTCTCCAGACACAATTAGTATTCCACTATTTTGACTTAAATAGAAATGTTTCTTCTCTGTTCCATTTTTCACCTTCACACTGGAGCACCATCAACTTCTCCTGTAGTTGTGTTGGCCTGGCTTGCAGTTACAAAGGCTATTGCAGATGATAGAATCATCTGAAAACAGAATCTCATGTAAAGTCATCATGGAAGCAGCTCTTAAGTTTCACACCAGTCACACTTTCCACACCAAACACGTTAATTCTGAAGCCAGATATAGCCACTGTTCAGGGTCTTCAAATAAAAGACTAGCCAAAAATATTCCAACTTTTAGAGCAAACATCCTCCGCAGTATTGCCACACGGCAACATTGTTTCTGAATTCATCTCAACTTTATTCATAAAGCACTTAACAATCGTTGAAACAAAATGCTGATCACAAATGAGAAACAGTTTCAAAATAACTTTCTCCCCATCTCTGAATAAGTGCTGCAAATTTGCTGATTTGTCCTTGTGGCATGTTTTGTTTTTTTGTTTTTTTGTTTGTTTGCTTTTGTTTTTTTTCCAAATCAAAGCCATAAGTTGGCTGAGAAAACATCTTTCCTCTCTTGCATTTTTTCTTTTGTATTCCTTTCTTTTTTTGTAGGGGTTGATCCCACAACCTCCTGGGTGAAAGCCATGTGTGATAACCAGTCAGCCAAAGGGCGCATGATCAGTCGGAGGCATGACAGGACCCTCACTGTCACATATACGTACACTCACCAGCCAGTTTATCAGACACCTTGCGCGTCAGACTCAGAATTGCCCTCATTCTTTGTGGCATACAATGCAGATTCAATAATGTTTTAGAAACAATACTTTGAGACTTTGGTCCATATCGACATTATAGTGTCGCACATTCGCTGCTGCATATTCGCTGGTTGCGCATTCATGAAGATAATCTCCTATTCCACCCCATCCCATTGGCACTCTATAGGTGACTGTGGAGGTGACTGGACAAACTAGCGGGGGACAATATGAGTTCTATGCCATGGTTCATTATCCTGCTGAAAGGATAATAATACTAAAGTTGGACAATAGGTCTCAAAGTATATCAAGAACATATCTCTCACAGTAGGATCCTTTTTTTGTTATTAACACCAAATTCTAACCCTACCATCTGAGTGTGGCAGTTAAATTGCAGAGACTTATCTGATCAGGCAATGTCCTTCCATTCTTGTCTGTTCTTTTTTGGTAATTATGCGTGAATTTTAGCCTTAGTTTCCAGTTCCTAGCCGAGTGGCACCCAGTGTGGTCCTGTGGCTGCTTTGAGTAAGAATGCACCACATGGTTCACTATGTGGTGCATTCTTACAGTACCTCGGTCTTCACCCGTGGTTTTTTTAGTCACCGTTGCCTTTCGGTCATCTTCAGCCAATCTGCCCTTTCTCTTCTCTGCTCAGATTTGACATGTATCTTGCTAAAGCCGAGCATTGTGATGTAGCCAGAGAGTATTATAAACAGTGTTGAAGTCACTGAGTCTGGAAAGTTTTAAATATCTACAAAAATGTTTTTTAACTTATCCCGAAACCATTGAATATTGGAACACATGAACGGGTAATAATATGTTTGTGGTGTCGTTTTTCAAGAATCCGTCAAGTTACTTTCTCTATCTGAAAGTTTTGTCACTCTTCATTCACTTTTTCCTGACAACAAAAAGTGATAGGCCAAATTAAAAATAAAAAAAGTAGTGCTTTTCAATCTGCACTCCGCAAGAACATTTGTACCAAATTTGCAGCAATCCACCGGAGGCGTTCCTGACATATCACAGTAAAAGAATGGGATGAACGGACATTCCACATCTGGCGCCAGTGTGAAAGCATGAGAGGGAGCAGCTGGATTCAATATGTCCTGCATGCAGTACAATGACACTGTTTATAGTTGTATTGTTTCATCAGGTCAGTGGTATGTTTACAGTGCCTTATGCTTGTGCACAGCTAATAAATTACACAGCCAGACTCTGACACGTGAGTTCATACTGGTTGTGTTTGTGTTTGTCACACAGGCTGGTTACTGGATTGTACTTTTTTAGACACTGTCATGGCTGCAGATGAGCTTTTTGCAGTTAATCTAATTTTTGGATTATCCAGACGGCTGCAAAGCGACCACAACACCCTGACATTAGAAAGAGCATTATGTCCTCTCTGGGCACATAAACCTGGTTTCACGTAAAGTAAAATATCTGCTTTCAAAATACTTTCACCTGGAAAATGTGTGACAGGTTATCTTACAGGTGCAAATCCTAGCATTTCACATACTGATTAAAATAGAATCTTATTCATGTAATGGCTGATAAAGAAATATAAAATATTTCTTAGGTCAAGAATACACTTGCTTTTTAACTTCATGTTCACGTAGACGATCAGCTCAATGGGTAGCCAAATTAATTGCGTACTTGGTTTTGTACTACACTTGTTAACAGAGGATTCCACTATGGGGGGCATGAGAAAAGGGTCACTGAATTTGTAAAGTATAAACTAAACGATAAATATTAAAGAAGGTAAGCATTTGTTTTACACAAGGGAATGACAGGAAAACAAACAGCAGCAGGGATATTGTAGATGATTTTTAAGATCCCTAAAACAAGCCTGCAATGTTGTGTCGTTGAAACCTCAAACCCGGTGAAATTGGTTCCAGCACTCGCCGTAGCAGCTGCATACTGCAGCTTAATTTGTGTTAATTGTGTGTTAATTTGTCAGAATGTACACAATATTTTTCAAAGAAACAAGGGAGCCATGACAACCCTGCATATTTGCCGTTAAAACAGATTCATTTTTGTTCTTCAGACTCTTTTATGCTCAACATAACATACAAATATAGATGGAGCCTTTTGTCCAGCTTCTGCATTCACTTTGTGCATATTTTAGCACATTTTAGCATGTTATCAGGACTTACAGACTTGTGCACTAACAGAGAAGTACCACCAAAAATTGTGTGGGGCAGTGTTGCACAGTGTATCTGCCATGCGACTTTTGAAAAGAACCATGAAGAAACAGAAGAAGGAGCAACAAAGTATTTGTCCGGACCACTGCACTGACTCTTACATCTCTTTCTGTGCATGTGCAAAAAGACGATCTCCACCACCGTCGCCATGTTTGCTGAATATTTCTACTGAAAGTGACGGAGCTCAGAAATGAACTCTGAGGTCTGTTCTGCCCTCTACTGAACGTACAAAAGGCTCATAGATGAGCCTAAACAAAGTTGAACTAAAATGCTCTTATTTACATAAAAACATTACACCAGTTTTTCCATCCATCCATCCATCCGAACCGCTTAATCCAATTGGGTCGTGGGTGTGCTGGAGCCTCTCCCAGCTATCGACGGGCGAGAGGCGGGGTACACCCTGGACAGGTCGCCAGTCTGTCCCAGGGCCAACATGGAGAGACAGACAACCATTCACATACACACACACTCACTCCTAGGGAGAATTTAGAGTGCCCAATTAACCT
>JAVQJG010051117.1:0-21018 GCA_036024015.1 Craterocephalus amniculus | reverse complement strand
TTGAAGGGAGCTTGATTGTAGATTGGTGCCAGGTGCACCAGGAGACTCCGCCCATGCATCACACCAGAGGAGAAGGAGGGGAAAACCAGGAAAGCACAGTCACACCAGGGGTGTGACAGGACTGACACTTTATAATTTTTACAAAAAAATAAATAATAATAAAATATAAAAATATGGAACTCCAAACCTTAACCCAAGAGATGTGTAACTATGCTGCAGTTATCTGACTTTTAACCATATTATATAATAGAATTTCAATTGTGTTTTGTGTTTGATTTTGGTTAGATTGAGAAATAATTAGTTTTCAAGTGTCATGTAAACATATGATGTATTTTATCCATCAAACTTCACTTTAGTTTACCTTAGTTTTCCTGGTTTTTGCTACATTTACAGAAATCAGAAATTCAATTGAGGGCCCAAGAAACAGAAAACTCAATATACCAGACTGGGGAATGAGAATGATAATTCAACAGGAGATCTGCCAAAAGATCAAAACTGCTATAAGTCAAATTAGCTAAACAGAGTACATTCCAACATAGCATATATCTTTACAGTAAATTTCTGATGGTAAGATTATATTCTATGACTGTTTCCCCATTTCAGGGAAAGAAGAGGTTGCAATCATTGTAGAACAATAAATACTGAAATATACCAGTTATCATCAAAAGAATATCTCGGGATATTAATTCATAGTGGATCTCAGGATTAAGTGGGTCACACAGAAAGATGAGACTTTAGAGACTTTATATAACTATATTTTCTCAGCGACACGCCCCTTATCAATGGCTAATTTAGCATAGGCTACATCTTGTGTCTCTCTGAGCTCTCTCTAGACATCAAAACTGTCTTTTCCCAACTCTTGTCTTATCTCTTGATCTACTTCGACTCTGCGTAGTTTCCTGTCTTCCCCCAGATAATGTCTTCAAACATTTCTTTGAAACGCAGGCATGTGTTCAAAATGGCTGGGCTGTTAAATGCTAGTGGGTAACACAAAGTGAAACTCAGCAGGCGGCATCCCAGATGTGAAATTTCTATACTGCGATTTATCAGCTTTGAGACGCTGCTAGGCTAGGACAGCTCTAGGAATAAACAGAATAGCGCTGTGCCATCAAACGAGTCTGGAAAGTAGAATTTTAAGGTTAAAAAGGTATAGCCTATGGTGGGTCTTTAATACTGAAAACAAAATACTGAAAGTAAAAGTGATAACGTTTGCCACAGATTTATGTGAACTTGGATCATTTTCTCCGCAATAAAATTATCAATTATAACGTTGTTTTGAAGGGTCCGCATACTTTTTTATACTTATGCAGGGTTGTAAATAGCTATCATTGCGACACTTATTTCGAATACCACTGTCAGAAATTAAGTATGGTTTCAGTTTCTTTTACAATATTTTTTTCATAATATTTTACAGACGGTTATAAAAGGATGCCAAGCATCCGTAATGATTTCAAAAATGGAAATGAATGGTAAAGGCAGAACCTAGTGGATGGTGGAGATGAAGTGGGCAGAGACTGTTTTCGAGTGACTGTAAAAAATAGATCTTTGTCGTGGACCGGTGACCTATCCAGAGAGCACCCTGTGTTTCGCCTGCTGATTGCAAAGATACTGTACGTTGTAGCTGCCCTGCAACCCTGATTTGGACTAAGTGGTATTGAAATGGATAAATGAAATAGAGAGTGGTTTTCACGTTTTACAGTGCAGCAGTCATGGCAAATCAAAAGACTGAGCAGAGCAGTGATGGCTACGAAACAACATGGTGGGTAAAAGGCAGCAGATTATATTTATTGCAAGAATGGCAGCCTACGATATAGCTCACATGCTTTGCTCCATTTCAGTCGGATTAATCAGATTATTATGTGAACACAGAATTTGTAGAGGATTTATGATTACCATCTTAGCTCGATCATCATTCCTTGCTAGCATGAACAAGTGATAACAATAACCACTTTAGACTCAAAGCCAACACCGGATATTATTTGAAATATTTTGAGTGTGTGTTAGTGTGTGTGTGTGTGTGTGTGTGTGTGTGTGCTTGTTGCTCAGCTGCAGCTGCCGTTTTCATGAGTGTATTCAACACAAATAGTGCATGATTAGAACAACTAATTCCACTGCTCTCTCAGTTTTGTGCACAGACCTGGCACAAGCTGCTCAAGTTCCTGTGAATCAGGCCAAAGCAAGTAAAGTATCTTGTGAATTAAAGATAAGAATATAGAAAAGTCATGTACAAATAAAGAAGTTTCAGGTGTAGCTGGAAAACATCCATCCATCTTGTTTATCACGTTGAGGCTCATGGGAATATTGGAGCTTACTCCTACAATCAATTCAGAGACACCATTTAATCCAACATGCAGGTTTGTGGACTGTGGGAGGAAACCAGAGTATCTGATGATAACTTATACATGCAGAGTGTAAAATAGGAACACCAAACTTCTTGCCAAGATTTGAAACAGGAACCTTCTTGCTGCAATGTAAAAATAATTTTCCCCCTATTATGCCACACAAACATTAATTATTTACAGATATTTTTTATATAATAATCAAAACAAACAAGTTATAGCTAAAAAATGAAACACATCATATCGACATATAAACAATAGGGGTGTCCCGATTCTCCCAATCTTCGATTCGATTTGATTTTCGATTTTAGGTTCACGATTCGTTTCGATTTTTGATTTTGTTCTCTTCTTCTCACAGAGGCCTATGCCATTTTTAAAGTAGTCTAGTCTACAATCACGGTTTTAGTAAAACTTATTTCACGGTAAATCTTACTTAAAGATGGGCTACATATATAAGTAAGTAGTAATTGAATTTCATTTTTGTGTAATGTATCACAAATGGCAGTAATATTTGCATGGATGATTTAATTTGTACTTAAATATTGCGAAATTAAATTATACTTCATATTTTTTTGAGTAATGCACTGTGTAACAAAACAAATCCAAAGATAACTGGTTTAGCACGCTGTAACAGTGTTTTATCCACAGTTAAGCAGTTAAGCATGTAACAGTTAAGCAGGTATGGTGTGTCACGACAGGTACATCACAGTATAAAGTCTGGGGTGGTCTAGCTACCCCTGGTGGGCTACCCCGCCGGCTAGCTGAGTGCTAGAAAGTGTTAGCACGCAGCTAGCAGGTCCAGCGCTAGCTGTTTGTTGTTAGCTTAGCAAGCGCTGTACTCATAGAAACGCGGCTGTTTCTGCTGAAGTTTATGCTTGTTGAACATGTGGCGCTTATTGTCTTCGCAAAGGACGTCATGTTTTGACTTTCAACTCGGGAGGTTTTTATTGAACTTACGTGTTTCGTCAAGTTTTCTGGGTTACTTTTCTCCTATGTGCTGCTACTGCCGCACAGCTTGTGTGCTCGTGCGTGTGTGTGAGTGAGGAGCAGCCCCTCCCCTCAGGTAGTGAGCGGAGCAGAGGGAAGGAAAGCAACGCGGGTAAGAAGCAGTTTATGGCGCTGTGGGGAAAATGTGCAGCTGGGGAGGAATTGTCGACCCTCTCCTTGTCTTCGGTGCTCGAGACTTGGGCGTAATTTCGATCGATTTCGATTAAAAATCGAGATTGTGACACCCCTACTGAACTTAAGTTGCATGCTTATTGTACACAACAACAGAACTAAGGTGGAGGGGTTGTAATTTGAATATATTTGTTTGTATCACATGGCTCAGTCATTGCCGGTGCTTAGGATCTGTTATTCCTATAGGTGGGCTACACTCCAGACTGGATCTTTCTGCTAAGGAATGTAATGCGGATCAGTCCAGAACAGGGACTCCAGTTCTCCCAGATGCTGGTTCAAGATGAAGAGCCTCTAGCTGACATAACACAGGTATAAACACTCATTGCTGCATTTCTGTTGACAGTTTTTGCTTGAACTTTAGAAAAATCACCAGAGATGCACGATCCACGCTTTTCACTTCCAATATTGATGCCAATATCTCAGTTTAATATCGGCTGGTACTGATACAGAAAAACAATGCTGAATTACCTAACGAATTATGTCTTATTGAGTGGAAAATATTGAGATCATTGTTTTGTGCAGGACAAGACTTGACTTAAATTGAACACACTTTCAAATGTCATGATAAAACGGGGTTGTGAGGATATGATGGTTTAAATATCGGAACCAATACTAAGATCAGATCAGTACATCTCTAAAATTCTCTGTAAACATGAAATGTACGGAAGGACAACAATAACCACATGTGTGTTCTCCCCCAGATTGTTGATGTGTTCATGGAGTACAACCTGATCCAGCAGTGCACATCCTTCCTACTAGATGCCCTGAAGAACAACAGACCCATGGAAGGACCACTGCAGACACGTTTGCTCGAAATGAATTTGGTCCATGCACCGCAGGTACCAACACATTATCAACAATTTCCATCCACGTGCTTATGATTTAATTTTTGCTAACACTGGACATAAGTGGCCGGTACCAGAAATTACTTTGGACTCTCACAGATTCAATTTGTTTCAATGCATGAATGATTTTGTTTTGGTTGCTTTGCTCAAAATTTTTTTGGGCTGTTTTTTAAGAATCCGTTTCTCCTGAATTACATTTTCTGCTACTGTTGAAAATGTTCCCCTTCAAACACTGATAAAAATGTATTTGTCTTGAAGGTTGCAGATGCCATCCTGGGTAATCAGATGTTCACCCACTATGACCGTGCTCATGTGGCACAGCTCTGTGAGAAGGCCGGTCTCCTGCAGAGGGCGCTGGAGCATTATACTGACCTGTATGACATAAAACGTGCTGTGGTGCACACACACCTTCTCAACCCAGAGGTACAACACAGAAAGGAGATTCACAAACTGGAATTATTGATGCCGTGAAAAGCATTCATTTTTATTTTCTCAGTTGCTGCACTTGAATTGTTTTATTTATTCTTTTAATCTTTGTGCAGTGGTTGGTGAATTTCTTTGGCTCGCTCTCAGTGGAGGACTCTCTGGAGTGTCTGAGGGCCATGCTGTCGGCCAACATTCGCCAGAACTTGCAGATCTGTGTGCAAGTTGCCTCAAAATACCATGAACAGCTGACAACTCAGTCCCTCACTGAACTTTTTGAGTCATTCAAAAGCTTTGAGGGTAAGTTTTGAATATGGCAAAGGTTTTAGTTTTATCTCTCACTGGAAAGTGTGTAGTGTTAAACCCATTAATTGGGTTTGTGTAAGACACCTGAGTAAAGCAGATAATTGTCAAGAAGGGAAACAATTTAGGGTGGAGCGAGTGTACATGCTGATGAGATTTACTAATTGACACCCTTCTCGACTTTACTGTAATATTTTGCTGCTGTAAATGGCATGTGTAAACACAGGCTGAGAAAAAAATAGTGTGGTTGACTGTTATGTTTCATGCGATTAAGTCTTCAGTATACTGGAACAATTCTCATTGTGCTGTAAAAACACAACCGTGTCAGTCCTGTTAGCATCATGCTGTGTGTCTGGTGAGCTCTTCCAAGACTTTGAGACTATTAATCCAGTTTTCCAGTAATCTCAATACTTTGCTTCTATCTTCTGTTTTCAAACTTATTTGGGATTTTATACAAGTATTTGATAGCAATGTGTTCACATGCTCATCTTTATCTTTTAGGTTTGTTTTACTTCTTGGGTTCCATTGTGAACTTCAGCCAGGATCCAGAGGTCCACTTCAAATACATCCAGGCCGCCTGCAAAACGGGGCAGATCAAAGAGGTGGAGAGAATCTGCAGAGAAAGCAACTGCTATGACCCTGACCGCGTGAAGAACTTCCTCAAGGTTAGAAATGCACTTTGTGAAAAGCCTGATTACCTTTCAGATACTCCTTTTCGTCGGTTTGTCCAATGATTCATTAATTAGTCTTATGTATTTGTCTAACATTTGTCTGATTATTTTCTCAACAGGAGGCCAAGCTTACGGACCAGCTGCCTTTAATTATCGTCTGTGACCGCTTTGATTTTGTTCACGATCTGGTCCTGTACCTTTACCGCAACAGTCTGCAGAAATACATTGAGATCTATGTGCAGAAGGTACAGTGCAGTGCTCTGGGTGCTGCCTCTGTTACTTAAAATTAATCCATGATTGCGCATTTGCTCCGTCATAATGAAAACATGATTTCTCGATTATTTCTTCCAGGTGAATCCAAGCCGTCTGCCAGTAGTCATTGGGGGTTTATTGGATGTGGACTGTGCGGAGGATGTTATCAAGAACCTGATATTGGTGGTGAGAGGGCAGTTCTCCACAGATGAACTTGTTGCTGAAGTGGAAAAAAGAAATCGGTAAGAATAACATCCTGAATAACGAAGTGGAGGAGAACCGCTGTTTTGTATACTGAAATATTTGTGATGTGTCCAGACTGAAGTTGTTGCTGCCCTGGCTGGAGGCTCGTATTCATGAAGGTTGTGAGGAGCCTGCGACCCACAACGCTTTGGCCAAGATATACATTGACAGCAACAACAACCCTGAGCGCTTCTTAAGGGAGAACCCCTACTACGACAGCCGTGTTGTGGGCAAGTATTGTGAGAAGAGAGACCCACACCTGGCCTGCGTGGCTTATGAAAGAGGACAGTGTGACCAGGAACTGATTCATGTAAGTGCAACTTAAAGACATTTCTATAAAGGCAAAATTCAGCTTAGTTTTAATAAAACAAGTTGAATAACCTGTAGTTTTTCTTTTGTCTTGATAGAATTCTTGCAAATATTATATTATATTATGTTATGTTATGTTATATTATATTTTGTCTCATAATAACTCTCTTTTTGTATCTCTTTTGCTTTAGGTGTGTAATGAGAACTCGCTGTTCAAGAGTCTGTCCCGTTATCTTGTACGCCGCAAGAACCCTGAACTGTGGGCAAGTGTGCTGCTGGAGACCAACAACTACAGACGGCCACTCATTGACCAGGTCAGATCCCCTGGTGCATTTTATGTTAAACTCTCCCCCATGAAATCTTAATTTTTATTTTAGAAAAAAACAGAAAACACTCCCAGAAGCTACACTGACACAAGTGTGTTTTCCTTCTCTGCTGCAGGTGGTCCAGACAGCCTTGTCTGAGACCCAGGATCCAGAGGAAGTGTCTGTCACAGTCAAGGCCTTCATGACCGCCGACCTTCCCAATGAGCTCATCGAGCTTCTGGAGAAGATTGTGTTGGATAATTCTGTCTTCAGCGAGCACAGGTGATGCATTTCAGATCCAAACACCAGACAGATTTCACTTAAATTATTTTAGGCTCTTTTGCAAATTACTTTTATGCTATAATTTTAATTGATAAGCTCATGCACTCGTGGTAGATATTGCGTCATGTGAAAGATTTTTACTGAAAACTGTCTCTGTTACAGAAACCTCCAGAATTTGCTCATTCTGACGGCCATCAAAGCTGATCGAACACGTGTCATGGAGTACATTAATCGTCTGGACAACTACGACGCCCCAGATATTGCAAACATTGCCATCAGTAATGAGCTGTTTGAGGAGGCCTTTGCTATTTTTAGGAAATTCGACGTCAACACCTCTGCTGTGCAGGTGAGTGTGACCCGGATTAAGTGTATCAATTTGGAGTGTTTGATTGAAAATTCTGGTTTTAGTCTAACTTGTTACGCTCTCCAGTAGGGCTGCGTTTATAGATGTTGATCTGTTATTTGAATTTTGTCTTGTGACAGGTTCTGATTGAGCACATTGGCAACCTGGACAGAGCTTATGAATTTGCTGAGCGCTGCAACGAGCCGCCAGTGTGGAGCCAGCTGGCAAAGGCCCAGCTTCAAAAGGGCCTGGTCAAAGAAGCAATCGACTCCTACATCAAGGCTGATGACCCCTCTGCTTACATGGAGGTGGGACAGGCTGCAGCCCAAAGTGGTAAGAAGATTTTTTTTTATCATATTAGCTTATTTGTCACTTCATTGTGTAACACATGAGCCTCATGGTGATTGTGTTGTCAATGGCATTTTGTAAATATACTGTTGTTATGATGTGTGCATGAAGCTTAGGGAAGCTGCTGTCTGTCTACAGGAAACTGGGAGGACCTGGTGAAGTTTTTGCAAATGGCCCGTAAGAAGGCCCGCGAGTCATATGTAGAGACCGAGCTGATCTTTGCCCTGGCCAAGACCAACCGCCTGGCAGAGCTGGAGGAGTTCATCAACGGCCCCAATAACGCTCACATTCAGCAAGTAGGTCCTGAGCCAGCATTGACGGCGCACACCCACATCTGATTTTTATCTGATAACCCTTTCTGTCATTAACTGAGCTCATCTTCACGCTCTGTCCATCCCCTTTCAGGTTGGTGATCGTTGCTATGATGACAAGATGTATGAAGCAGCCAAACTGCTTTACAACAACGTATCCAACTTTGGCCGTCTGGCTTCCACTCTGGTTCACCTGGGAGAATACCAGGCAGCTGTGGATGGAGCCCGCAAGGCCAACAGCACCCGCACCTGGAAGGAGGTGAAGAATATCAAAAGGGTTCATTCAGATTGATCTTAGACATCCTGTAAGCACGGTAACTCTGCTCACATGTCTGATCACCTGCTCTTCCAGGTGTGCTTTGCTTGTGTGGATGGGAAGGAATTCCGACTAGCCCAGATGTGCGGCCTGCATATTGTCGTCCATGCTGATGAACTGGAGGAGCTAATCAACTATTACCAGGTATGCCGGGCTAGCGTTAAATACTTTCCTCAGGAAGTAGTGAGAATGTATATTGTTCGAATTGTTTCTTTTCAAGAAATTAGGGAAAGACCTAACATTATTACATAGAGGGAAGTGTATGATCAAACTTTGGATTTCTGTTTGTGTCGTGCAGGACCGTGGTTATTTTGAGGAGCTGATCACCATGCTGGAGGCTGCTCTGGGGCTGGAGCGTGCTCATATGGGCATGTTCACCGAGCTGGCCATCCTGTACTCCAAATTTAAACCCCAGAAGATGAGGGAGCATCTGGAGCTCTTCTGGTCCCGCGTGAACATTCCAAAGGTAGGCGTGCTGATAAACTCTTCGATAGCCTCTGTTAGCCACACGTCTGACAAATTCATGACATAATCTTTGTGTGTTTCAGGTTCTCAGAGCAGCTGAGCAAGCCCACCTCTGGGCAGAGCTGGTGTTCCTCTACGACAAGTATGAGGAATATGACAATGCCATCATCACCATGATGAGCCACCCAGCAGATGCCTGGAAGGAGGGTCAGTTCAAAGACATCGTCACCAAGGTAACAAAACATGAAGCTGCATGTAGTCAGTGATTTAAACAAATGTTGCCATAATTCCAGAGATGATAATGATCTGTGGATGATGAGTTGATCGTCGTTCTCATTGTAGGTGGCAAATGTAGAGCTCTACTACAAGGCCATTCAATATTACCTGGAATACAAGCCGTTGTTACTGAATGACCTGCTCATCGTCCTCTCTCCAAGGCTGGACCACACACGTGCTGTCAACTTCTTCTCCAAGGTTTAAGGCCACTATTTCTTTCGTTTAAAGCCTTAAAATGACATTATTAATTTATTACTTTTTAGAATGTACAAGACGGTCACCGCGTGAAAGACTTTAATAAAGTAGAGAATAGAAAGTGACACTGATGTCTTTCACTGTTTTGTATGTTTTAGGTGAAACAGTTGCCTCTGGTTAAACCGTACCTCAGATCCGTCCAGAATCACAACAACAAGTCCGTCAACGAGGCACTTAACAACCTGTTCATCAATGAGGAAGACTATGCGGTATGATGTGGTCATTTTTGTGAATTTGAACACAAAATATAAACGACAAATACCTTTTTTTTTAAATTGTCTTAATTACACAATGAATTTTCATATATGTTTTGTAATCTCTCCTGTCTGATGTAGGCACTGCGCACGTCCATCGATGCGTATGATAACTTTGACAACATCTCACTGGCCCAGGGCCTGGAGAAGCACGAGCTGATAGAGTTCAGGAGGATTGCAGCTTACCTTTTTAAGGGCAACAACCGCTGGAAACAGAGTGTGGAGCTCTGCAAGACGGACAAGCTCTATAAGGTGCAGCGTCATCGGAAAAAGAACTGATACATCCATAGTATTACCACAAAATAACAGCAGTTATCTTACTGATCTTTTTTTTTCCATTGCTTTTGTTCTCTCAGGATGCCATGCAGTATGCATCGGAGTCCAAAGACACAGAGCTGGCAGAGGAGCTCCTGGCTTGGTTCCTCAAAGAAGACAAGAAAGAGTGTTTTGCAGCCTGCCTGTTCACCTGCTATGACCTGCTGCGGCCAGATGTGGTGCTGGAAACCGCCTGGCGACACAATATCATGGACTTCTCCATGCCATACTTCATCCAGGTCATGAGGGAGTATCTCACTAAGGTGGGTTGGCCAGAGATGACCAGTACGATAGTGTTTCATGCAAAAGTAGATTTTGTAGTGACAATTCTAAGTAGAGAAATAAGATTGTCTGTTATCAATAGAAACTGTAGTAAGAGAAGGTTAATGGATTTCTGCATGAGAAAAATAAGTTGAATGCTAGCAGCGTTTTTCCCTCCTGCTGAAAGGTGGGAACATAGTCAAATAGTTTACAACCCTGTGGAGACCAAGATGTCTGGGGTTTTTGTTTAGTCAGATTTAAGTAGGAATTCCTATTAAACTGTTTGCAAATATTTGGGAGTAAAGAATTTCAGGTTTCCCAACACAGTATAAATATAAATCCCCCTCCCAGCCGCCACTTCTTTCCTCCGTTCATGCCCATCTTCCTACGGTTCTGTTAGTCATCATGTGTCATCACAGGTGTTTCCTCTTCATTTGGGTTTCCATCCATTCAAGCTACTTTTCCATACAAATGTGTTAAAAGAGATTCATAACTGCTGTCTTGCTCATCATGCCATTTATTTCTGTTACACAACAAAAACCTATGCGCTGCTCTCAGCAGATGGCAAAAAACTCTTTAGTATTTATTCTGTATTTATTCAAAGATGAAATTTAAAGTATTTAGCTGTCGCCCTCTCAGGCAGCGCCTCTGTTTCCAGCTTTTACATTTGTGTACAGCAAAAAAAATGGAAAAGAATGACGTAAGCAGATAAATCTCAGAGCCTGCATTTGTATCAAAAGTGGCATTAATTACCGCATCACTCTGAGGGCTTTTGTGCTTCCTCTTTGAGTGACAAGTCCTCTGTTTGCTCTTTTCTCTTTGTCAATTTTCTGTTTTTGGAGACTCCCGTTTGTTTTTTCCTCCTTAAGTTGCCTCTCTGAATTTCCTTTCCAGGTTGATGCGATAAAGGAAAAGGTGAAAATCGAATCCATTTTCTAATTATTATTTTTGACCCCTCCCCTCCTTGCCACTGTAGTTTGTAGTTTGCAGGAGTGAAATTAGGGGAAACTGCATGCCCACCTCCCTCCCCCCTCCTCATGTTACTCTGTTGCTTCTGACTGTAAACTCCACATTTCCTCTTAGACCACCTAGCAACCTGTGATTCTCCAGACCGGGGCTCTTCACCACCATCCTTCAAGGCCCTGCTGTGTTTGCTGGTGTTAGTGATTTCTCAGAACAGGACACGAAAAGTGAATGTAGTCCGTTAACTAGCCTTCAAGCAGGAGGACTTTATCTCACTCATCAGGAATGATCTCATGAGATATCAGGAACCCAGTATGTTGCTCTAAATGTTATTAGTCATTAAGTTAATAGCATGTTTGTGCTAGTTTCCCCAGATCTGTGCTCAATCCAATAGATCACATGCAAAGTTAATTTAGACAGGCTTACCTATGTTTTATTAAGTGTCTTTTTTTTTTTTCTTCTTTTTTTGGTTTTATGGATGGTGAGCTTCTCCGTTTGAGTAAATTCTTTCCTCACACTGAAACTTCACTATGGAATCCATTGCTAATCGCTGTTTTGAGTGATTTTTAATGTTTTTCTCCTCCATTAAAAACCATTGGATGGAGGAAACAACCCTTTACCCATATAATACTATGGGCAACACATGAGTTGAAAAAGCCACCGACTGTTTCAGATATGATCACTGTGTTATGGTGGTAACCTAGAGCATTTCCTCTGGAAGCATCTGCCTCCTGCAGCAGTGATGGTTAACTGAAAGTCTGGAGCATGAAGCTCGAATAATGTGATCAGTCAAATGGTTAATATGATAAATACCTTGTGGCTCAAGCCACACACCTGAGCCAGCATGCCCTTAGCTGAGGGTGAACAGTGCGACTCTGGTTTGCGTCCTCACCTGCTGTGTTCAGGTCCTCTTCTCACAGACTTCTATAACCCCTGGTTGAAATGATTAAATCTTCACTCTTGGAGGATAATTTAGCTTTTTATTTTGTAAGGAAAAAAACAAACAAGATATGTTTAAGGGTTGAACATACAGGCTTTGAATAACTGTTGTATAATCTACAACAGCAGCAACATTTCTATAATATGGAAAGACTCATGTATTTTTTTTAAATGCATGCAGAACTAAATATGTGAATTAGTACATTTAAAAGGTACAGCTTGCAGTCAGTTGTACTTGGCTGATTGGCAGGAAATTTTACCCTTTTAACACAGGAGCGTTCAGTAGAATTGACTTTAAACTTGCAATTCAACTCATATGGATACAATATTCAATTATTTAATTTACGATCAGCTTTGTTATTAATTTGGAGCAAGTACAAACATAATTAAAGGAACATACAGGTAGGCCAAGGAAGACATTAAAGCATCAAGGAACTCAAAGCAACATGCCTTAACTGGAAATGCAGAGAAAATATATAGAAATGAAAAATACAAGAGCAAAATTGCTTGTGTCCAAACAGGAAGAAACAGGTTGAAGGAAATGAGATTTACCTCAAAGGAAAGCTAAAGGTGACTCACTACCAAACAAAGCTGCGGGGAAGGCAAAGACCGTACGATGGGATAAAAATGACATTACAGGTCCTGAAGGGGAAAAAAACAAGCAATCTTCCTAAATTGTTGATGCTATAGTGTTTAAATGAGGTTAAGGCAGCATAACCTCTGCATTTAATGCACAAGTGGATGATATTGAGATTTTGAGTACTTCCATCATTCCTTCAGTTAAAAGGGTGGTTTTCATAAGTCTAATCACAGAGCAATTAGCGTTCAAACTTCACTTCAGGACAATATATTAATTCCTCCCAAACCTATGGTGGACCTAACAGAGAGTTAAATAGGATGTTTCACAACTTGCTGTTTAATAATAAGATGGATTCTTGTTGTATCTGTGTTTTTATACACAAAAAAGCTGACCATCTTCCAGATGTGGTGACTCCATCATTTTTGCCAGGGTGTGTCTATGGTTCCTGATGGTAAACTGACTTGTTAACATCACTCAGCTGCAGTCTGCTGCTTTTTCATAGTATGTCGGAGTATTTTACTACTACAAGTTACAGTTTCCTTAAACAAAACCTAAGTGAAAGAGGGCATATAATATCCGATTTGAGTGCGTTGTTAGGGGAAAAATAAAGTAGGACCAGAAGCATGCACTCCCTCCCCTCCCTGGTTAGCCTCGGCAGCGCTCAGGCCAGGCTAGGATGTCGTTGTTGGCTGCGCCTGCTTCTGGAAACCTTGAACTGGCTGAAGAAAAGCATCCCCTCCACCCTCGTCCGCACTCCCTTCACTCTAGCTCTCTGCCTCTCCATCTATCTTTCTCATGCACTCGTCAAGAAGAAAAATAACTGCTGCTGCTTCAGCACGTCTCTCAACCCTTCTCTTCTCAAACAACACGAAAGCCTTTCTTTTCTTGACACAGCCTGCTTAGCAGATTGTTCTGAAGTAGTGCATTAGACGGTATGTAGAGAACTGAACTCAGGACCACTAAAAGGTTAGCACAGCCTCAGCTGATCGCACTGCATCTCACTTTGCCATGTCTGAGGCTAATGAGAGCAATATCCCGAGCTTTTCACTGGCTGCTTAATACTGTCTATTTTTCTGGCTCTATCGTTTGTTTTTCCTGCCATCGTCTGTCTCTGAGCTGCTTTGCAAATTCTTCAGCACCAGAGAAAAAACTGGAAGTTTAATCAAGCTGAGTAGTCTCATTAAGACTATCTTGACTGGATGAATGCCTCAAAAAAAATTGCCAACAGATGAGAGGATGAATTTTAACACATAATCACAGTTACAAGACAATTTTTTTTAATGAATAAATAACAAAACAATAACATTCATCATGTTGCAGGTTTGGATTATTACCTGATAATCTGTGGATAGGTTTTTCCGAACAGACATGATGTCAGTTCTGAACATGAAACATTTTCTGATCAACGAGAAATTAACAAAGAAAGTGTGAAGGACAAACTAAATTATTCTTTTTCTTCTAATGGCAATGAGTTGGTTCTCTACATACTCGTACATGTCCAACATGTTAGAGTAGATGTTTTGGGTGGCTGGATGGTGGGACCATTATTGCCCAGTAGCCTTCTTGTCTTTTTCTCCTCTCCTAATTCCCTAATTCTCTCCACAAATAAGTGGATTTCTATCTAATACTCTGCTGTAGTCAAGTTTGATAGAATAGCCAGTAGCTCGTAGTTCCTCTCGCCTTATGGAAGGCCTCCAACACATTAGTAGGCCTGCCTACTGCAGCCTGTTTTTTTTTATTCAAATCTGGACTGTATTCGTCTTCGCCTGTCAGGAATGGTCCCATCCGTCAGCCAATGAAATAACCCCGAGGTCAGTTTTTACAAACCCGGCTTCTCAGCCCTTGCTCTTCGAGAGCCCCATCACCCACAGTTTAACCCGAGTCTGACATGTTCGTCGTTGTGTTTGCTGCAGGTAGACAAACTCGAAGCCTCTGAATCTCTGAGGAAACAGGAGGAGCAGGCGACAGAGTCTCAACCCATTGTTTACGGTAAAAACATCTGCACCGCGTCAGAGTTATCTCGTACGTTTTGATCTCGTGACCACTGATTGTTTGTCTGTTTGGGCTGCAGGCACACCCCAGCTGATGCTCACCGCGGGACCCAACGTGGCCGTGCCTCCTCAGCAGGCGTACAACTACGGCTACACGGCAGCACCAGGTTACGGCCAGCCGCCACAGGCCAGCTTCGGCTACGGCATGTGAACACCCGGCCCACCCAATCCCCCCCACCCAACGATTTGACCCAGCTCCTTCCTCCCATCTGTCCTCTCTTTGTGTTCCTCACCAGCTTCCCATGGTCTTCTACTCACAACAGGGGCCACAAGCAAGCAACAGCCCACTGGATTTTTGAGTACTATTTTTTTATTCCGTTGTCCTGTTGTACGAGAAAACAGTTAACAGCATCGAAGGACTTTTGTTTGTATTGTTTCAAAGATGCCGGACCACACGTTTGTTTTTTTCACATTCCATATTTATGACGACTTATTTAGATTTTTGTGATTGTTATGTTTTTGATTTGTTTTTGTTTTTTTATGGGTTTGTGCAGAAGTGGACTTGCTAAAGCTCAGCAATGAACCTTTGAAGTAGGTGGAGGAGCATTGGATTTTGCACTCATGAAGATATTAATGTAGAGAAGCTCTTACATTTGATGTAATGAACATGTGAACAGCTTCCATTGTCTTGTTTGTCTGTAAAATGCATTTCATCATTGTATATTCTGAGGAAAAAAAAGGTTACATATAATATTGAACATATATTGCCATTTCAATGGCTATAGCTAGCAACACTAAGTAATGATAGTATATTCTGCACAGGCGTGTAGCTTTATGGAGTTTTAAATGCATACTGATGTATGTCACTGTGTGACTGAGGGTGTGTGTGTGTGTTTGTGTGCGCGCGTGACCTAAAGGTCTAAATAAGAATTTTAACCCACCTTCCGGCCCATACAGGGCTACTCACTCCATTCTCCTAGATATTAGCTCTTCTTCATTGGCTCCATGTATTAAGGTGACCTCTCGTGCCGTGTACAGTGCTTGTGTGAGACTGTATCTGTGTATGTGCAAGGACGGGACCATGGCTACCAAACCCCAGGGCCCTTATCTGTACCGTGGGTGTGTGTGTGTATGTGTATTTACTCTGAACCCTCCTCTTGCTGAGGTCCTTGTATGCCAGGTGTTGTGATGTTTCCCTCGGTCACTGTTACCTTTTTTTTTTGTTTTGTTTTTCTTTTTTGTGTGTACAGATGTGAACATGAAGAATTGAAAACTTCTAGATGAAGATCCCACCTATCTGTCCTCCACCCGATCCCCGCATTCCGTTCCCTCCTTTGTTTATGCTTTGCAGCAGGAACAAACGAGGCAGAAGAAGGCGGGCTGGTGGAAACTTTGGTGTGCTTATGACAGCTTGATAAAGATCCATACACTCCTGTAGGTTGTGTTTAGATGGTTATGATGAAGAAATTAGGTTTATCCAGTTTTCTGTCAGGAATGGTCTGGAGTAAGAGCCTGTTATTTACCTTGATGTACTTAACTTCCTTACATGCTTTAAGCTGTGTGTGTAAAGTGTCATCCTGACCCTAACATAAGTTTAATTCCTTTCTCTTGTCATGCATATTAATAATAAAGGGGATCTGTCATTGAAACGTGGAAGAATATGACTTAACTGAAAGGGAAATACTAGTCTAAATAAAAATGAAAAATAGTCTTCGGTCTCCTGTGTCACATGAAATGGTGATTAATTTGTCTTAATGTGGTTTTGTCGTATATTAGCAGACAAAAGCTGTTCTAAAAAACTATTTACTTATTAAGCATGTTAATAATTAGGAGTCTAGGAAGTGTAATTAAAGAGTTTATTGCATTATTTGCTGGAAGCTTGAAACATTATTCTTTCTTAAATGACACTTGATAAAGTGGGATCACAGTATTTCAGTCCTGGAGAGTCTTCTGGACCTTTCTTTCCACTTCAACACAGTATTTTTCTGAGATCCCCGTAGCCCTGTACGGTGAAAGCACAAGTCAGGTTCTTTTATATAAATGAATATACAAACAGCTCCAACAGGAAAATACTGAATGAATCTCCTTTCACACTAGCCTGGTTGTACGTACTTGAGTTCTTTGAGCTTCTTCTCTTTGATTTTGTTGAGGCGAGTTTGTCTCTGCCGGGCCTCCTCCAGCAGCCGATCCGCCTCCTGGAAGGTTTCTCTGCGCTTGGCCACGGCTGAGAGCTCGCGCTCCCTGATCTGCTGGCGGATGGCCTGAGCGTGGAGCTGGGCTTTCTGACGCTGCTTCTCCTCCTGCTCCTTCTGCTTCATCATGGCGTCCTCCTGAGACCTGTGATGAGAGAAAATGTGAGGAGTATAAAAAGAGACTTTGTGATTTCTAAAACCAATTATTGCACTGTTCTTACTTCAGCACCCTCTCAAACATGGCTTTCTCCCGGCCGACCTCGATGGACTGGCAGTGCTCCTTGTTTTTAACCTGCTCCAAGCGCGCCGCCTTCAGCAGGGCTTCCTCGCGCGCCTTCTTTGCAGCCTCCTCCTTCTCCTTCATCCTCCATTCTCTCTCGGCTTTATCTTGGTTCCTCCGAGCGCGGATCTCATCCTTCCAAATCCAAGAACAGGCGTGCGATTACTGTCTTTAAATCTGAAAAGCAGACGCGGCGTGCATCACTGACCTGCTCCGCCTTATAGTCTTTCTCTCTCTCTTGCTGGGCCCTCAGCCGAGCGATCTCCAGCTCCTTCTCCTTCCTGAGTCGGATTTGCTCCTCCTCATATTCTGCCTCCCGCTCCTGCAGAGATTAAATGTCAAGATAAAACTGAGATTTTATAAAAGAATGTTTGCATGAAATAATTGGCTTTTCGTACCATTTTCCTTTTCATGTACTCCATGGCTTTCAGGTCATCCAGCATCTCCTGCTCCAGCCTCTTCTGCTTGGCCTGCAAAGTCTCAGCGTTGATGCGCATGATTTCTTCTTGCAGAAGCTGTTGCTCCATCCGTTTCTTCTCTAGAGACTAGAGGAAGACAGGCTGTGAGAGTTGAAACGGACTCGAACCTGTAACTAAAGCATGTTCATGTGCTTTCTCTCTCCATCTCCATCTGGCATCTGCACCTTGAGATCTTCCAGGTTCATTCTCTCCTGCTTCTCGCGCATCTGACTTTTCTCCATCTCTTTCATCTCATCTTCGATTAGTTTATCCTCTTGGCGCTGATGTACCTGGTTACAAATTTCCTGCATTCCCCTTAAATATAACACAGATATAAGTGGTGACTATTTATCTTCATTATCAGCAGCCTAATGGTAATCATGAAAAGATCTTCAGGCAACTGTGTTTTACATTAACTCTTGACCCTGAAACAATATGCTATCAGGTTAAAGGTCCTCAGAGCATCCAGAGGGGTGCAGAGTGAAAGTATTCATTTTACTGAATTTAAAAAAAAAAGTGAATAAATTATTGTTTTATCAATTTTACTTACCATGGCACATCTACACTAAAGGATTCTATGTCAGTAGGTCTTTAACTGTGTAGAAATAGATCTACTTTACAGTACATTTCTCAGATTCAAGCAGACCAAAAAACAGAGCAAGACGAGTGTTAATATCGGTCGGTCGGTCAGCGCAGACTGAGGACTCCTCTTACTTGATTCTCTGCTCTTTGCGCAGCTTGTCAATCCTCTTAACAGTCTCCAAGGCCCTGCAGCGCTCCACCTCCATCAGCGTGTCCAGACGCTTCTCCTCCTCTGCTAACTCTTCCTGCATCTGTTTCCTCTCCTGGATTTGCTCGTCCCGTATGGCTTGACACTGAGCCCCGAGAATCAGCTGAGAGGGATGCAGATCCACAGGATTACTGATGATCGCATGAAATACACAACTTTCCTTTTTCTTTTCCTCCTTCTGTAGTCGATACGGCTACACTGGCATCATACCTGGTTGAGCTTTTTGACCTCATCCTCTTGCTCCATCCTTAAAGCATCAGCCCGCTCCATCAGGTGCTGTGCACGGTCCTGGGCCTCCTGGTCTAGGTCGGTCAGTACGTGGTTGTTTTTGCGGTAGAGGTCTGCCTCCATGATTTGATGCTTCCTTTCCTCTGCAGCTTTCTAAATCGGAAACAGAGAAAAACATGAGTAAAGCTGGACTATCTAGAACCAAAACCAGAGAATTATAATATTTAAAGTAATGTTTCCTACCCTTGTCTCCTCTTTCTCTCTCCCAGAAGCCTGTTTTAAGACCTGATTGTTCTCCCTGTTGAGCCTCTGGGCTGTTGAGATGATCGGCTCAAACTCCGCTGATTTAAGGATGATTGACTCTCTTGAAGGAGCTTTCTGTGGTAGCCTGGCAGAATGAGTTCAGGGTTTTAGCTCAGCATTATCACACCTAACATTCATTGTACACGTTAAAGCACTAACATGTAGCTCCTTATACTCTGAACCCAAAAATAAAATTGGAGTTGACCCACCTGAGAGTGCGGATGTAATCTGGGCCAATTATCTGAATGAACTTTCCTTCATCTTTCTTCTTGGAACAGCCTTTGGCCGATGAAGCAGACTTCCTCTGTATGTCCAACTTTGAACATTTGTGGATGTGTTAACTGGGAATATCCAGACCACCTACGTGTTTTGTCATCTCTTTTCCTCCCTTACCCCCATTTCAGAATTATATGATGGATTACCATCTAAATGTAAATCATATGCAATGCCCAGAAAATCAGCCAACTCATACTAACATTCATTGTCCTTTTGCCATACAATCATGACTCAGATTTCTAGACAGACAGAAGTAGGCTGTGCACCAAACTAACCGGCTCTGGGCTCCCAAACAGGCTTTCTTCTACCCGGGACATGGGGGCCACGGTGCGGTATCTTCCCTGCTGAGATCTGGTCCTGGAAGGCGTGGATGAGGAGCCACGTTTCTGCTGAGAAAAGTATTTACTATTAGAGAAATGGAGCCTTTCTGCGCCTGAAAGGAGGAACAGCAAACTTACCATGGTCTCCAAGTAATGTCAAGCGAAACGTTTATTCTTTGTTGACTAGTGGTAAAGACTATATTTAGGCTAAGCCTTTTATTATTTTCACATATGAACATAGCCTATTTACGTGCACATATTAAATTCGACGGCGTCTATTTCGATGTTTGTTGTCAGTTGTCATGGAAACAAAGATGGTGGTAGGTGGGCAGCTCTGTGAATGACAGCTTCGTGTCATGTTTCTCAGCTACCTTTGAATAAGTTCAATAATCAACATCAACATTCCAAGAATATAATGTTCAACCCAGGACTCCTTAGTTTAATCAAATATTACTCTATCAATTAATTGTGGTGGCTAACTTCGCTACGAGGACCATGTGATTAATTATGACGCTAAATAGAGTTAACGATTAGA
This sequence comes from Craterocephalus amniculus, assembly GCA_036024015.1. NCBI lineage: Eukaryota > Metazoa > Chordata > Actinopteri > Atheriniformes > Atherinidae > Craterocephalus > Craterocephalus amniculus. Next base: position 868 of record JAVQJG010051117.1, on the reverse strand, counting down.
AAATATAAACTCAACCGAATAATGAGCAGAACTCTGAGCAATACATTTTTTAATCTTTCAAATGTCAATGTTTTTCATTTACTCAAACAATTGTTCTCTGTGGTGAGTTGATGCTGAATTCACAAATAAAGTGAAGGAATTGAAACAGAAATTAAATAGAAAAAAAAGAAAAACATATTAACACACAGGAACAATAGAAATTTATGATAAAAGAGTACCCAGAAAACAACTCATTTTGGGTCAGAAGTCAGTCCGCAGTTTGGGAGTTATAACCAAGACTAAATGCAAATGCAAATTTGGTTTAAAGCTAGGCCATTCCTCCAGCAGATCCAAAAATAAAATACTGTTTCCTCCTTGGTTTAGGTGGTTAAGGTGCCTTCCATAAATTTTTGTTATTTTGGCATTGGCCCATCCCATAGACTATAAAATGAAGGCCCATCCTGAAGTGTCCTTGACCTCAGACATTGGTGATCCCTTATTCCCTTGTAAATTAAATAGCATACTGTTTAAAGGAGTTAGTGCACCCTATGTCTTTTGACCTGTAAACAGCAGAGTATTACTTACTTGTAATACTACTATAGTGATCCTAAAATTTGTCATTTCGAATATCTTTCAAAAATAGGGACTTTGACTCAAAACGGTAAAACAGATTTTGTAGGCCCTTTGGTGCTCCTCTGCGTCAGGGAAAAAACAAACAACAACAAATGAGAGCAATTTGGCCTGGACTGAATCCCTGTTGTTCTGACCTGTCAAGTTTGTTTAGTTTTTTATTCATTCATGTCTGTTTTACTGTATACAGGGACTTGAATTTCAAAATTAACATTTTTTTTTTTTTTTTTTTTTTTTTTTGTTTTTTTTTTTTTTTTTT
>JAVQJG010051106.1:0-10300 GCA_036024015.1 Craterocephalus amniculus | reverse complement strand
ACTGAGTGATGAGTTAAGAAATTTGCAATTTTCATGAAATGAATGAGAAATATGATTCTGCTTTGTTCAACTGCCAAATAGTTTGGAGATGTATCCATGTTGTTTTGAGAAGGTGATTATGTTTCAAGAAATGAGCCCAACCTATGATAAAAAGTCAAAACGATTTGCAAAGATGAACAGAGACATTCAGTAAAATGCTAAAACATTTGAAATTTTACGAAGTGAATGAGAAATACAATTCTGTTGTGAACAATTGACAAATGGTTTGGAGACTTGTCCATGTAGTTATGAGAATGTCATCTCGGTTTCACGACATGAGCCAAACCTATGGAGAAAAACTGTAATGAACACAGATATAAACCTGATGATGAGGCTGAAATACACCCACCCTCCACCTGATCAGCTCCGCCTGTTCAACTTCCTGTTAGCATCAGCCAGCAGAGACCACACCGCCTGCCCCTCCTGTCAGCTCAGAACAAACCGGCCTGATGAGTCTCCATTTCAGCTCCACATCCAGAGGCAGAGTGAAGCATCTTCTCATTCTACTTCCAGCAGGATGATGCAACCTGTTAGATCCTCACAAAGTCACCTGATGATCCGGCTGCAGCAATCTGACAGAAAAGAGGATTAAAGTCGACTCTTACGGAAAGTAAACAACTTGTGAGCTTGAATATTCACGCCTTGAACAGACTAGATGATGAAAAACCTTCGAACTATGATGCAAGATCTGTATCTGTGAAACCTTCTCCCAGATTTTACGTCGCCATTAGTTTTTACTGTTGTTTATCAGATGGGAAATGGTTCCGCGGGAGTTCAGCTTGTCATAGATCTGGAGTCTGTGATGCGTGTGATCAGCCTGAGTAGCATGTCTGTCACAGTGGGAGGCGGCATCACAGCCAGAGGATCCTGACAGACATTGTCGCTGTCAAACAAGCCCAAACCACAGCTGCTGACTCATAAAGGGTCTAATGGTGGGATAATGAAGCAAGTGTGTGTTGTTTCTGCCCAGACGTGGGCTTTTCTTCTTGTCTGAGTTGCACTTTTATAACTACATTTCAAATACATCTAGTTTAAATATGACTTCAGTGCAAATTCTGAGCCAGAAATACCCCAGAAAGTGCGATCCACACAAATCTTTGTCTCATCTTTCAGAAAAAGCCTCATTGGGAGGTAACCCTAGCACGGGCCGCGGTACACGTCTGTTGCTTCGACTGAACAGAGCTGACAGTGACTTTCTAAAAGGTTACAGCTAAAAATGTTAGAATCAACCCGGCCGTGCTGGTGTAGTCTAAGGCATGAATAAATTCAGCTTTATCTCGATGAACAGCAGGTTCCGCTACTTCAACCTGTCTGAGTGTTCGGTACAGTACCGTACCGTACCGTCGTCTTCCGCTTATCCGGGGTCGGGTCGCGGGGGCAGCAGCCTAAGCAGAGAAGCCCAGACTTCCCTCTCCACGGCCACATCCGCCAATTCATCCGGGGGGATCCCGAGGCGCTCCCAGGCCAGCCGAGAGATATAATCCCTCCAGCGGGTCCTGGGTCTACCCCGAGGTCTCCTCCCGGTGGGACGTTAACAGAACACCTCCCGGGGGAGGCGTCCAGGGGGCATCCTGACCAGATGCCCAAACCACCTCATCTGGCTCCTCTCCTTTGCAGTTTGTTTTTACATTAATGCTCTTCACAAACAAAAAAAGAATATTTTTTATAGCTTTTTAAATCAAAAAGAGGAAAAACTTACTTTAAATGTTCCAACATTCATACCTTGCCGGTTACTCTTATTAGATTAATTTATGAATATCAGAAACTGTACTGAGGTATGAGGTACTCTACTGGAAATAATAAGCATGATTAATAAATGGTCAATTTTATTTGAACACTGAAGATAAAGAGGGGTCAGCAGGAAAGCCTGATGTCCACCCAATCCGTCATCAGTTCCCTGTACTGTTAGCATCCTTCCTCTTTATCTCAGGACACATAATGTTTGACTAATGCTTTCATTTTACTGCATAACTTTATTTAAAACCCACATTCCCGTCATCTTTACAAATTAAACAACAAAGGTGACTAAAGCTGTGAGAGGAAGCTCCATATCTGCAGCCCGTAGCTTTGGCAGAAAGCCGCCGGGATGGAAACTGAAGCCACAGACATGTCTGCTGACCAGAAGAAAATCTTGCAAGATGTCAGAAACTCAGAGTCCAGAAGCAGAAGTGGTCGGCTTGTGGCGGGTTTAAAAATATCCGGTTCCTGAGTCACGGTTTGAAGCTGTGAGACTGGCTGTGGTGAAAGCTCGGGAATGCTGACAGACACATTGTTTGTCTGCATCCAGCAGACGTCGTAGCCTTTAGGGTTGTTTTTACAAGATGGACACGCTGGGCAGTTTATCCACCTCGCTACGGCTTTTCCTTCGGAACGGGATTCATCTCTAACAGCACGGATCCAACAAGGTGCTGGAAACATCCCTCAGAGATTGACGTAAAGCGTGAACATGTCATAAGCTCCCAGATTAGCTGCTTACGCTAAAATCACGTTCAACATCGGACGGGGGAAGTAAGCCGAAGTTACAAACGTACTCTGAAACCAATCTGATGACGGTCAGTAGGGCTGGAAAGATACGCTTTCCTCCTCATTCGATTCCTTTATGATTTTTTTGGTAGCAGATTCTATTTTAATTGTGATTCTCATGATTCTTCGATATTGCAGATTTTTTGGGAGAAAAACAGAAATTTTTACAAACAATCAAAATCTTTTTGCTAATTTTTTTTTTAAATTTCAGTTAGAAAAAAACAACCCAGCAGTCAGACCAACTTTCTGTTACTATAATGCCCAAAAAGACAAATAAAAAAGATAAATAAAAATAATAATGAAAATGAGATAAAAATATTATTTTAAAACTTTTTGCCTTTATTTGAAAAAGAAATTTCTTTAAAAAAAATCGATTTTAAAATTTATGAAATAAATAATCCAAATATTCGTTTTTTTCAATTAAATTTTCCCACCCCTAATAATCTGGAAAACGCAGACAAGGTTTTACAAATATTTCATTTTCAAAGCACATGTGGACAAGTCAGATCAGATGATTTGCAGTTATCAGATTATGATGGTAAACTGGTTTCCTGTTGCCTGCCTATCATATCCAGCAAGTCTGCCAATTTTCCTCTGACATCAGCATCTTACTGGATATTTTCACTCCTTCAGACCATCCTCTGCAAACCCTGGAAATGCTTGTATGTGATAATCCCAGTAAATACTCAGACCATGTTCAAAACCAGTTCCGGGTCCGTTAACACCAGCCCCTCTGGATCAAATCCCAGTCTGTTTGCACTTAAATACCAGTTCGTAAATGTGCAACAGATCTTAGATAATTTTGCTGCAAGTTAGAAATGTCTTTAATTTTGAATTAAAAAAGGGGGGAAAAAACATCAGAATTCATATTTATGCTGCAGCGGCCCATCTATTTTTGTACTGTAATGCATCCCTGATGCAGATCGAAGCCAGCACTTATTTCTGAACAATGCTGACTGTTAGCACTGCTGCGAGGGCCCGGTGTAACAGAGCGTCACTGAGGCGGACCAGAGCCGGAGCCCAGCGGGGCCGGGACCACAAACTGGGGCAAACACATGTCATACGACTCAGCGTAAAGCTGCTAAATCAACAGAGTCAGCGACAAACCGAGGATCCAGCCCACTCCACCTACTTGGTAAGCAGGAGTGTCCCAAACCAACCAACCCTGATTCGCTTCAGTTTACTCTGCATGTGTTCGGAGTATCAGCTGGAGGACACTTTCTGTTTGGACTGACTGTCAAACGGAGGGAATACAAACTTTTTACATCACTTGCAGCCAGTCTTCTCAACGCTTGCCTCTCAGACTCGTTTACGAGTGCAGGATAATCTTAGTTAGTGTTTTTTCTTCTTTTTTTTTGCCAACAATCTGGAAAAAGGGGGAAATAATGCCATGAACCATTATAGTAAATTTTCTTTTTTTGAACTGGAATAATTTGAACCTAGCAAGTCCTGCTACTAGTCATTTTCCTTTAAGGGAAACTTTTGGCCACTAGGGGGCTAAACCAGTAACTTCCTACAGGCCACATGACACTATTGCAAAATTAAACAGTATTTCTCTTTCTGGGCTCCTCAGACTCCGTATTTAACTTACTTTGTTCAGATCTGCAAAAACTTTCAAGCAACAGCTATTAAATAGGTGTAGATCATGTGACATGCTGCATGTCACATGATCCAGGAGAGACGGATCCGCTCTGCAGAGTTACAATGTCTGGTTTCTGAAGAGAGCAGAGAGCCAAAATGTGTCAAACACAGTACTGACCCCAGAAATCATCCATTAAAACTTACACTGGGCTGATATTTGGGTCAGAAATGTAATTTTGGAGAAATTTACAGGTTTAGGACCCCTAGTGGCCAAAAGTTACACAGCATCCATTTAAAGTTGCTGAAAGTGATAACATTTTAATTTTGATAAAAATGTCTCTGCTTAAAAGTAATCAGGTGTAATTTATAAAGGTTCATTTGAAGTTATAATGAACTTGTATGAAGTTCAAGCTGAAAATGTAATAGTTCCTGTTAACTAGCGGTTCAGATGGGGGTGAAGATGTTTGCACTGGTGTCAGATTTACTGCATGCCCTGTATGAACTTTTCTTTTTCCCTATACATAAGCAGAACTATTTATTTGGGTGTAACTTGACAAACATGTGCTATACACCCATGAAGATGTTAAATTAAAGCCCACACTCATTTAACCCTTTAAACTCCAAGTTTCTCTCTCTTTTTGTCATTTTTGATCTGCTTGTTTTAGTTTTTGCAAATTTACATGTAGAAGCTACACACTTTTAATCCCAATCACCATGGCAGAATGATGTCTCCAGGACAGCCTCAGGTGTCAGATTATGAGGCTAAAATGAACAGATATACCAGCGTAAAGGAATTTATTACCAACAACTTTGTTTAATGTTTGTAATTAAGTTTAATACGTCATTAACATTTTCATCAGGAATAGTGTTTACGCCGTCATTTTTCATCTGTTCAAAGCTGAATTAACTTTAATTCCTGATAAAAGAATAATTAAATGAAGATGATGAAGGTGATTAAAATGAGATAAATAAATAATAAAATAAAATAAAATAAAAAAATAATAAAGTGGATTTACCAGATAGAGGCTCGGAATAAACACAACATGTTGCGGCTGCAACGAAATGCTTTCTTACCGATTCGATTCCTTTACGATTTTTTGGGTGCCGATTCAATTTAAATTGTGATTCTCGTGACTCTTCGATATTGTAGATTTTGTGGAGAAAAACAAAAAATTTATTTAAAAAATTATTGCATTTATTTGAAAAAAAGATTTACAAGATGGATTTGTGAATTAAGATTTTAAAATTTGTGTTTCGATTCGATTATTATGAGAAAAAAAAAATCGATCTGGGACAGAAAGATGTTTCTAAGAGTGATATAAGGAACTCATCCTGTTTATGGAAACAATGGATCCAAAGCTTCTGTGTGTTTTAATTATAGCACCTCTTTGTACCTTTTTCAAATGTTTGTATTGTTTTTTATTACATTTCTACATGTTTTTGTACTATGTGTACTATGTGTTGTTGAAATGGACCCTATTCTGTCTTGAATAAATTTATTACTATTAAAAATTAATGCATAAAGGCTGATAAAAGAGGCGATGCAGGTTTAATTACCAACCTGGTCACATCTTCCAGGTGATACTAATGATCTCCCGACACATGTTGAGCCCATTACTCTCTCCTCCGCCATGACGTGAATATGAATGTCCACCAGTTGACCTACAAAAGCAGACGGTGCGCTGCATACTCGATCGACCTCAAGGAGAGGTGACAGAGCATCCTTAACGCTGCTAATGCAATCATTCTTTGGGCCAATGCTGCTGAAAACAGCATCAAAAAACGTCCTGTCTTGGCTGGAGCGAAGAAAATGAGTCAATGGCATCAATGGAATATCACCTCCTAAGCAGCGAGGAGCTGAGCTCGCTCTGTGGGCCCTGCAGGCTTTTTCAGAGCTTTCTCTTTAAGGGGACGTCAGCCGGGATGAATGCCTCACAGAGTTAGCGCTAACTCCTGGGAGATGAAGGCAGCCAGTGTCCCGGAAAAGCCCGGCACTTCAAAAAGCTAGCATGGTCGTTCCTCTGGAGAAAGTGACGTAATCTCAGAAATGTCTCTCTTGTCTGACAGTTTACAGGGAGAAGGTGGGAGGGGAGTAAGACAGGGAAGCTGAGGAAACAAACTTTTTCCAACAAAGGGCTAATTTGGAGTAAAAGCAAGAGGCTGTTGGCAGAAAGGATAATTCACACCATTTCTCAGCCAAATGTTGGCGAATGATTACAACCAGCAGGACCAGAGCTGGTTAGCTTTCTGTTTTTTTTTGTTGTTTTTCCTAAATGAGCTGAAGTAACTCAGATCTCAGCCTTCAGAGGCCTTTTTTCCCCAAATCCTGGAATCTCTCATTAACTGAACCATCTGAACGGCCCAGTCTGGCTCATCAGGACCCCCCCTCACAGCCACGGGACCCCTTACCATCATCATCCTCATTTGGATCCACGTCAAGATTCGATGCCGTCTGTTTGTTTCCATAGCAACTCGCTTGGCTATTTGTGATGAATTGGTTCGGATGAAAACAGATTGCTGATTGTCTCAAACATTTAATTTGTCCGACTGAAATGAGTCTGATCAGAGATTCCAGCCGTAACGTTTGATCCGATCTGTTGTGTTTATACAACAGATTCAATACAATCTAACCCTTTTCTCACGTTTTAAAGCTAAAATGTTTTTTGAATCAGGCTGTAAACATGTTTAATTCTGCTGTAAAGTTGGTCTTTTTAACATGGGAGTCAATGGAGATTTGCCCTGTTTTGCAGCAGCACCTAGTGGAGGAAACGGGAACTGCAACTGAAGGCACTTCTGCATAGGCTTTGTATTTCTATATACACTTTACGCTTTATTGCTTTATTATATTTGTTCTTTGACTCTCTATGCCCTGAAAGACGTCTACAAATAAATAATAAATATATTAGCGTTGCTTTCATCTTTTTTTTTTTAAGGTCTGGATCTTAAAGTGAAAAATGCATCACTGGTTTAAATGGATGACTGAAGTAATACCAGTTCTTCTACATATTGAGCATAGGCATGAGGTTATTTCAAGATATTTTTCATATTTCTGTTTTAAAATAAAACGCAAATATCTAACAAGCAAACTTAAACCGTGTTTTTCACCATAAAACTTGGCGGAAACTCCACTCCTGCAGTGAACAACGGCATCAAGCGACCTCTGCAACTCTTGTGTTTAAGGCTGAAATCCTGCACTTCATTTCATTTCTGCAACTTTAGAGCATCTGCTGCCATGTTATGAGAGCTGAGAGGCTGAGGCAGCAGCTTTGTGGTGGTCGGGGCGGGGGGGATCACAGCACAAAAGATGAAACCACAGTATGAATCCGGTGACATTTCCCCACCGGGCCTTTCAACGAACACTTTCATAAATTTAACATGTAAAACAAAAAGGGAGCAGCACTTAGATGACGTGTTGCAGCTGACTGGGTTGTATGAAAACAAGCAGGACCCACCAGAAGGGCAGGAAATGGTCCGATACTGGAAACCGATTCAGTCGTTATCGATGCCGTTTATTTCCACCGTACAAGAATGCAGCTCTACCTGCGCATCGTTGTTTTTTAGCAGAAGATACGAGGTGCATTTCCGCTGGACTCTGCACAATTTGAGACTGCATGACTCAGACAAATCAGACCTTTTCCAGTCTCTGCCAATGGTGGCGCTGTGTAGGGCTGGACAATTAAATCGAATTTTAATCGTGACTTCAATTTTGCCTTCTCACAATTATAAAAACACTGTAATCGAAGGAAAATTATTAATGTCACATGTATGTAACAGGGTATTCATTTTTATATTGCTATTATTATCTTTTTAATATATTATTAATTTACTGCTTTGATTCTAATTTATTTCCAGTTGGGTTTTTTTTAAGTTATATTTGAGGTTTAGTTTTGGTGGTTCAATAAACATTTTTTCAAATCAATGAATAATCGTGCACATTAATCGTGATTTCAATATCAACAAATTAATTGTGATTATTATTTTTTCATATCGTCCAGCCCTAACGATGCGTCAGGAATTACTGGAGGAGAAGACAAGACAACCAACGGGGAAGAAACCTCTGGTTTCTAGAACGTAGACGCTGAACATGCAGCGGCATGAAGAGTCGCTGTATTTACCCACCATGTTCCCCACAATAGGGATGAACGATACGGACAGAATATCAGATATTGATATTCATGCCAGATGTTGATATCGATACGATAAAATCCTATCTTAGCAAAAAAGAGACCAGCATTAAAAAAAGTTCCCAAATATCTAAAGTTTTCTAGCGTTTCACTTTTTTATTGCATCAAACATTTGAATTTTCCTTGTTTCCTTCACCATAAATCCGTTAGTTAGAGATGGGTAATAATTCGAGATTTTCAAATAATCGAGTTTTTGTCACAGAGGATATAGAATAAGGGAATATCCTTTATATCTAGTTATCTTGTTTTGATTTAAAACTCTCTTTTTTTTAGCATTTTTGACAACTGTATCCTTGTTAAGGTCATTGAAAGTTATTTTTTTTAGCATTTTAATACACATCTTAAATTTCAGTCAAATATTTTAACGCACATGTGCCTCTAATCCTTAACAAAAGTTCATTTAGCAGTCAAATCTGTAAATTTGAACTGTTTCTTTATTTACTTGACCCAAACATATTATATTGAGATATATCGTATATCGTGATTAAGGAAAAAATTATCGAGATATGAAATTTGGTTGATATTGCCCAACCCTGCTGTAACGGAGGTCTAATTAGCCAGTGAACTTTCCAGGGGCCTACAAATAAAACACTACCATTTGCTTGTTGTAGGGGGACATAAACGCAACGATTAAAACTATTTTTTACTGTTAGCTCAGTGAAACCAAGTTAAAGCTTAATTTTGCTTTCAGGAAGTGGCACCAGCATCTTCCTCTTGCCTCTCCTGCAGCAGCAAACAGGTGATAACAGCAAAGCTGACGGCTCTGATGTAAACCAGTAAAACCGTTGGTGATGCTTCTACACCGTATAGTGGTAAACAACCCCCCTCTTCCTCTTCCTCATCCTCATCCTCCGGTCGCCACAGAGACGAGCGCAGCATCCGGCTCTGATTCCCTACCTGCCGTTCTGTCTGCGCTCCGCCAGCATCTCAGCTCATCGGCTCCGGGACACAAAAATATTCCGGGTGACGGTCGTCGCCTCAAAGCGTTTCTTCCCGACGAGGACCGGCATCGGCCGTGAGAGGAGGACAGGCGAAGCGGAAGAGGCAGGAGGCGTCTTCACTGGCAGCGCCAGCGGCTTTGTTCACCAGCCAGAGCACTCTGTGTGTGCGTTTCTGTGTGTCTGTGTGTGTGTGTGTGGTCTGCCGGGACTGGCACAGCTGATCCCTCCCTGACACCGGGTGGGGTGTACAGGGCTTTGGAGGAAGAGGAGGAGGAGGAGGAGGAGGGGAAAGTTATGGCCATAACACCGACAGGAACGTACCATTTACAGAACACGGGGGGGTCATTAAAAATTTACATTACCGACATTTTAGTCATTTTGTCTGTCTGAGTTCAGCGAGTTCACATTACCTTTCTATTCCTACACTGGGATTTCTGAGGTAAAACAGAAGGAGACCATCTTGTTTTTATTATTTAAATGTGTTTGTTTTATCATCTGAGACAGAAGTGCCCAATCTGGGGTCCCCAAAGCGTGAGCAATGCCCACACACTGTACCTATTATAAGGTAAAAAGTGACGTTATGTGTTGTTAATTTAGTTCTGGATTCATCTAAGGACAGAGTTCAGACAGAATCCAGGATTTAAGATGAGAATCTCACTAATGGAAACATAAAACCAGCCTGGCTTCTGCAGGGGAGGGGATGGGGGTCCCCACGGAAAAAAAGCTGGGAATGCGGATTCAAATTATTAATGGGTGGGTAGTCATTTCATCTTAATTGATAAGTGGTCATTTCTCTGAAAAGCTGAATTTCCCTCTGAATCGATACATGAAAATGCTAATCATTTTCCTTAATAAAAGATTTATTATTAATGCAGGAAACAACACATTCACAAATGGAACAATGCAAACAAAGTTATAATAATAATAATTATAATAATAATAATATATGGTTGTGTGTGTAAATGAGAATTGGTTTTTAAATATTTTACCTGGAAAAATAAGATGAATTAATAAAAATTAAAGTTAATGTAA
>JAVQJG010051105.1:0-20764 GCA_036024015.1 Craterocephalus amniculus | reverse complement strand
TTTATATTTTATTTTATTTTGTTTTATTTTTTTAAGGAGATTACATACAAAAAAAGAACTATATTTCTTTTTTTGTTTTGCCTGATATGTTTTTTAGAAAAATTGTACGTTATGTAAACATAAACATAAACTCACTCTTGTAGATATTCCAAATATTTATTTTAGTTTTTGTTTTGCCAGAAAAGAAGATAAACCATTTGCATTTTTTAAACCCTTTTTTAAAAATGTATCTTCTTGAATTTCCGCTCATGATTTTATATTTCATGTAGCTGCTTATTTGTAGGATTATATCAAATCCTCTGAGTGTGATTTTCACAGTGATGCTTTAATGTTGCATCATAGCATGAGCTCATGTAGTGCTGCTGTAAGGCGCTGGGGTGTACAGTGAGTGCTGTGTGTTATGTGCCAGCTGTGGGAGTGGATATGCAGGCGGAGCTCAAGCCAAGCCAGGCAAGCTGGAGTGGATCAGCTCTGTGATACTGCAACCCCCGGGGCCTCACGCCCAAGGGAGGGGTCACAAGTTCAACTCCCCCCGTCTGCTGGGCATACAGGAGCCCCTGGCCTCCCCCTTTGGTGTTTGAAAAACTGCGGAGCAGTGAAGAAAAAAAAACAATATCAACATATATTTAAGTATAACAACCTTTTTTATTCAGTATGCAATGCATGATAATTTAATTATTTATTTTATTTCAAATAGCTGGAATGAAGTCTCAGAGTCACTCATCTAGTTTGTGTTTCACATCATCTCCAATCTATTTCAACATAGCTGGGGTGTGTACATCATCGCTGTGCTGAAATAGCTGCACTACAAATACCCCATGGATCCCCCAGGAGGACAGCATGTAAAACATATCAGGACCTGTGTATATGTATTCGGCCTCTCCAGAGGTGAAAGAAACAGCGAAAATACTGTGAGACAAGCCCTTTTTCGGTCCATTTCACTGGACTGTCAAATGAAAGCTTGTAGGTTCAAGGTTGTCATCTGTTGCCATCTACGAAACGCCACTGCTGTTTGACTTTCACACGGAGGTGCTAAAAGGAGATTTAGAGGAGGTAATCCCTTTTCTGGAACTTCCATTTGGGCAATTATGATACTGTAACTCGAGAAAAACTCAAAAGGAGTTGCATTTCAGGACATAGTAAAACACTGCATGAGGATGTGACTTAATCCAAGTTGATTAACTGATAATGATGGATCCCAACCTGTGCTTCCTTATCATGCAGTAACAGCGACTGTGTGGAATGCACCACTAGACAAACTAATTAGGTTCTCTTATTAAAAATTAGTGTGTTCTGCATTATCAACGGTCTGGTCTGGTGTTTTTTCTGTGAGCTAAAGTAAATATTTGAAACTCGAATGGTTTGGAATTCTTTTGATCGACTTGTACTTGATCTAAGACACTCTGACTCTTTGTATTCATGAAATAATATATTTTTAGAAATGTATAGAATATATTATTGTGACTTGAATAAATCCCATAAATCTGACTTCCAGAGAAATCAGATATATGTTACAATTTGACCTACTTTTCTCTTTTCATGAACAGCCTCAGTTTCCCCGCATTTGTCTTTGTTTTTTGACACCAGACAGTTCCAACTATCCATCGTTCTCAACTGCTCCTCCTCTTAGAGGAAGGAACATGCTTACCAGAGGCACCTCTGCAGTGATAGATGTCCTCAATACTTCTCCAGCCCGACCTTTGCAAATGGAATACCCTGCTGTGCTAAAGAAAACAATGTGTTTCTGAAGAGCAAAATACAATCCATCACCAACTCCACAAGGACTGAGAAATGGGAGCAAAGGAGGAAAGACAGGAGGCGAGAAGAGTGCAGTGGAGGCTTATAGGGCTACCTGGTTTTCACATCAGAGGAGCTTGAGAAGAGGAGGGGTTGTGGGGTCTTGAAGGCCCTGAAAGGACCCCGCCGCTCATCCAGCTTCTCCTGTTGGGTGAAACCCTACCCTGGTTAAGCCACTGCCATGCCAGAGCCAGCTTTAATCAATCATCAGCTGTGGCTGAGGTGACAGGAGGCATTCTGGGAGATTAATTGTTGACTTTAATTTAAGGCCTGATGTAAACAAGGAAGGACTCCCTCTCGGTGTGATTAGTATGTGGCACAGGGGGTTAGTGGTTTAAGGGTTAGAGAGCAGATAAGCTAATGGCTTGCAACTTTCAGTTGGAGTACAATTGCGTATTCAGTGTCCAAGCCAGAGAGATTTTAATTTAAGTGTATAGAAATGAGATCAAGGTGATATCATTCAAAGGGTTGACCATATTCCTAAACACAAAAAATGTAAAATATCAGAAATGTGTCTTGACATCTATTGAAATTCAAATTAATTTTTCATTTGGATGCACTTTGGATTTAAATTGCGCTGTGGCGGCGTTATTAATTCAAATTGGCTTCGTATTAGATGGTAATGGATTGAAGAAAGCTCAGAATAATTGGCAGCTGGTCTTTTTAACACAAATTTTACCTTTTTAAATGACATTTCTAAAAATTCTGTTACCTTTAACCCTCTGTGTCCAGAAATGTCTCTATGTCTTTCCCTTTCATTATCTGTCCCATGTGAAGATGCCTGTATGGACAACAGTACCTACATTTGTCTCTCTAAATTTGCGAACTGCCTCCCCTCTCATTTCCTGAGGGACCCGTCTACCCCTCCACCCTCCTCAACCAAAAACATTATGCTGAGTTTTCTCTGCAGCGACCTGCGAGGACAGGCAAAGACACCTAAGTCATTACCAGTGATAACTAATCTATTAATGTTGAATGATGGCCTCATTAAAAGGTTCACATATAAGTCTAAGCTTATGTGTTAATGACATGTTAATGCTTCTGTCAATTATAAGCTGGGGTAATGACACCTGCAATGAGACGATATCGCTGGTTGAAGTCAAACTTGTAATTCCATCCCTCACGAGGTTAAGTGGAGCGCTGATCCCTCGGTGGCAAATGAAAGATGAGTGTTACACAGTGGCTGAAGGTGTTATGCTCATCTAATAGTTGGTGGGAAGTTTGGAGAGAATTGACAGGAAGTTCGAAGTTGTGATGGAAGATGTTTCAGAAAAGAGAGAAATGGAGATGCATGGAGAATTCAGGGATCTTGACCTCACATGTGAATATCAAGTGTTTCCAAAGAAACCTTAACGCAGCAATGTCCCTGATGATGTCATGCATCCTTCATAAAGGCATGAAGGAACTGCATCATGGGAAATAAAGGATTCACTGCATTCAGAACTTCATCTTGAAGCCACACTGCTGAACTATTACAGATTTTATCAGATCGCATCCTATCTCTACTCTCTTTTCTCCAGCCAGTAATAATCAGTTTGAGTTTGACTTGTCTTATCTATCCCTTTCTCCCTTTCTTTTCCTCACTTCCTCCAATCAGCTCCTCTTGCATTTCTTTGATGAAGAAGGTGCACTTTCGAAAAGGCCAGTGTGTTGAGAATCTAGTTGCTGTTGCACAGTGGTGTAAAGTAAAATGCTGCTGTAAAGTCACGTAGTGTCATCGACAAAGGAAGTTGTGAAAGGCGATTTCTCACTCACAAGACATTGCTGGTCAATAATGGCTCCAGTGATGTTTGAAAGAAATCTCACCTAAACTTGTTTGTTTATATAATAGTTATTATGATTATAATGTACTCAACATCTTTATTCATAGCATAACAAAGCTGTGAACATCCGCCATTTCCTCTGCCTTCTCTTAAAGTTGCATATGCTATGCTAATATAATTCACTTGAGTCTTTTTCTGCCAATTTACCCAAATTTAGGAGCATGAGTCGTGACAGCTATGACATGGCTAAAGACACTTCCAATGCTGGACTCAGACCACAGCTGTTTCAGATGGACGCTAAGGGGGAGAAATCTACTTTAGACTTCTGTCAGTGTTGATGTTCGGCTCAGAGCCCGGTTTATATCTCGAACCACCCGAACTGCTCACAAACTCATCAGAGCTGCCTCGTCTATATCAAACATAATTATCTAGAATCTGGATGTTTACAACCCCTAAGTAGCTCACTGGCCGAGCTGTCAGGTAACAGTAAACATTCCAGCCGTTATGACGAAGCTTAGTGCCTTATTAGATCGATGTGGAGGCTACGGTGAAAGCTATGTCGGTGCCACTGCGAGCATTCACTCCTATCTGATTGTCTATTAGACTCCTAAAGAATACTGTTTGGTGACAGAGTTCCAGAGAAATGGTGACTAAAGTAAAGTGCAGGGTCTAACTTATATATTCATGAGAGGAGATGATGTTATTTGTGAAGCAGAATGCTCCGTAAAGGCATCAAACCCAGAGAAATCATGTCATTGGACTTATTTGTGGTTATAATTCTGCAGAGATGGAAGCTATAGATGCAGGATATATTGCTAAGAAATCTTAAATGTTTTACCTCTGTTTATTTTTACCTTAAAGAAAGTATTGCTACGGCTACAGCAAGTTGTAGTTTCTATTTCATTTGCATCTACTTCATGACCTCATGCGAGTTGCTACCTCTGGCTTTGTAGCGTGAAGTATGTCTTAGAGTGTGTGATGCAGCAGTAGTTTAAAATACTAGCATACAGAGGTTCAGTATAATATGGACTGCATGTCAATTTGTATTTTAATACAGCTGTCGGAGCTTTTATAGAGCAAGGCGGGGAGGTAAGGAGAAACTTTAGTCCATGGGAGTTTTACTTTCAGGATGATCTGAGGAATTAGGTTTAATTAATGAACGCTTATTGGATTTGGATCCAGATTTATGCATGGTGTTAAATCTCGTCTGCAAAGGTATGGCACCATCCTGGGCCTCCCTGATGCAGGCCTGTCTCCGTGTCATATGGGGTTCATATCATCAGCCCGTGCCAGCTGTGCGATCAGTGGGATTGATCTGTTGGCAGCGGGACCACATTCATCAGTCCCTTTCTCTGTTACTCATTCTCTCTGAAAATCTCCTCCTCTATTCGTCTCTATCCCGCTACCTTCCTCCCTCTGTCTGTCTCTTGTCCTTTTTTTTTTTTTTTCTGGCCAGGCAGACCGTTTCAATGTGAAATCATGGTTAATGCGCCATGACAATCTGACACAACGCACAGTCCAGGCCCTGCTCCATCTGGTTTCAATTTAATTTGGTCAGAGGAGTGGGGGTGTGTGTGTGTGGTGGTGCAGGGATGGAGGGGTGAGATGAAGGGATGGAGGACTGGGTACTAGTTGCAAGGGTAGGAGGGGGGTGCAAGATGAAAGCTTGACGCGTTATTCTCCGCTAAATTGTCTCACCATCCCTCATTCTTCCCAAATTGCCCTCTCCCCTCCTCACATGGAGCATTTACTCCCTCCCAAAAAGTCTAAAATGATAGCTGGGCGATCAAAGGTCCCCCAAAAATATGTTAAAGATCTGCAAAGGGGAAAGGGCCATGGGTTGGCTCATTAAGACCATTAGACAGAAGTGTGTTTGTATGTGTGCGCGGTGAAGGTGGGGGGTGATGACGGATCAAACCATGCTGAATGGACACAGGAGGGGTTTAGCCTTGGTGTAAAGAGTTAATGGGGACATCTTCTTGCAGTTTGCTATCCTCGGAGCAAGATGGAAGAAATGAGACCATTACTAAATGGTGGACCTGTTAAGAGCAATTTTCCTAATTAAAGGGATGGAACAATGTGTCAGTTGCTGCAGCAGACGTGTCAGCCCATCGGCTTGTGGAGTGTTAACTCTTTAATGTGTGTAACTAACAGGCTTCGCTTAGGCCAAGGCTTAATGACTTAATGGAAGTAATGATGTAAAGAAAGCCATGTGTGCTAAAGCTGAAGGGGCCACGGTGGATACAGGTTGCAGAATGATAGCATCACTGTCCACACACAGCATGGCAGCAACATCTATTTATCTTTACTGATCAGAAACATGTCAAGGAACTTGTTTAAATGCCATGAAATCATAAATGTTATATAATCCCTTTTTTTCCTTTTTTTAACATAGATTATAGATATTATTATCAGCCTTACGATATTACAGTGTTTCTTGAAGAAAATGCCTAAGTTAATGGAATGGATGTCTTGTATATTTACAGCTCAGTTAGGTCATTGAAGGGACTTCTGTGAGGACAGAAATAATAATAAAAAAGAGTAAAACAACAAGTGGTAATTATCACAAAACAACTGATCTTTTATGGACTCATAGAATTAAAATTTTTTAAACACCATGCCAAAAGTTTGTGTTATAATTTTAGTTTGCTAAAACTGCTTCTTTTACAAAACGGCGGGGAGGCAGCGTTCAGTTTTTATGCTCCTCACATGCTTAACTGTCTTTAAACTTTAAATCAAGGTTAAAAACTTTTCTATTTGCAGCCTTTTATGATACAGGGATTTTTCTTTCTTTCTGAGGGTTTCTTTCTTTCTTTCATTCTCTTATTTGTGATTTTACTTTTGTTTTTTAATTCTTTTATTGCTTTCGGCACCCTGCTGTAATATTTCTGTTTGTATGTAAAGCACCTTGAATTGTCACGTACTTGAAATGTGTTATACAAATAAACTTGCCTTGTCTTTAAGACAATAACAACCCCTCGGCAGGTTGCGTAATTAAAAGTATTCAGATGTTGATTTAATGTGTTTAATTTAAAGGTGAATTGAGTGTGATTAAAAACCAAGGTATCTATTCCAGTTGAAGACAGCTTTCAGTCCTTTGCAAGGCGCAGCTTTGCTTCTGAGTTTCAATGGTTTGTATGATGTTTCATATATTTTATGAAATCTCTTTCCTGCCAACCCTTTGATTAAT
Organism: Craterocephalus amniculus; assembly: GCA_036024015.1. Classification (NCBI taxonomy): domain Eukaryota; kingdom Metazoa; phylum Chordata; class Actinopteri; order Atheriniformes; family Atherinidae; genus Craterocephalus; species Craterocephalus amniculus. Next base: position 14,014 of record JAVQJG010051105.1, on the reverse strand, counting down.
CATTAGCAAAATCTCAATTTCAGGAATAGGTGATATTTTTGGCATTTTTTTTTCCTTTTTTATATTTGATTTTAATGTCTATGTGATGTTTTACAACAATTAAATTAAGATGTCCAAAGTCCCCCAGTGAGTTTCCATCTATCACTTCGTGTGAGTGTACTTCATGAAAACTCCTTTTTGGATTAATTGATGTCTGTATATAATATTTCCTTTCCTCATCACATCTGCATTTCACTAAAGGAGGCCAGGGCTTATTGGATGTGTTGGCTGAGTCAGAAACTCCCCGAGCCTGCTCCAGACCCATGCCTGCTCCCTGCGGATGAGAGCGTGCTCAGCATGCAGCTGTGGCAACAGCACCTTGTTTCCTTATGGAGGTCAAGAATGCATGCATGTCTCTCCTCATCCCAGTGGAAAGAGATGGAATAGGCCGCAGAGATCCAGAGTAAGAGAGAGAGAAGGGCAAGAGTCCCGCCTCATCCATCACTCCTCTCACAGGATCCGCCTCCACAGGCCCAGATTTACACGGCAGCTATCATATATGACTGTCTTTATGGACTGCTCTTCACCGTCAGCCAACAACTGTGAAGGAATGAGAGAACGCACCGGAAGAAATTAGTTCACGTCAGCTCTCATTTATGATGTGTTTAACTAGTAGGTGCTACCGAGAGGTGACTGATTCATGCAGCTCTACATGCCTGCCCTGCTCATTTCTCCCACTCACAGTCAAACACAAACAGCCATTTTCATCGGAGGTTATCGGGTCAATAAAACCTGGCGACCTCGACCAATCATAAAACGGTCAATGCAGGAGAGCAGGGATTGATTAAGTCCGTAACTCGATTTGAGCTGCGTGGAGCCTGGACTATAAAAATTGGAATGAGTATAAATCTAATGCGAGGACATAATCTGAAGAAAATCAAAATGTAAAGTAGATGTTTTTAATGGCATCTTTTTTCATCATGAAAATGTGGCCTTTTGCCTTGATGACTATTGATGTGTTTCATCCACAACCTAGTCTTTTTCTTCACGAGTCTCGCCGGATAGTTGAAGGCAAGAGTTCAAGTTTCGAGATTCATCTCGGTCGCAGAGAAATTCAGCAGCCACGATAGGTTGTTTATGCTTTCAGGGGGTGAAGTCTAACAAATATCCAGCCCATATGTTAGCAGTAAAGCGCCATTCTCAGATCCTCGGTTTACTCAGTGAAGAGGTTAAGAGTTTATGGGGCTAATTCTGCCCAGTGATGAAGTATTCTGTGGGGATTTAAGATAAATATGCTTTTGCAAGTAGGTATTGCAGAGGGTTTTAACATAACCAGAGGCAAAATAAAGAAGGGACCCAATTTGGCATGGGTGTGCAAATGTAAAATCTCCTTTACAGTATGTTGTCTCTTGCTCTCTTTATTTTTTAAATTCACAATTTCAATTTCAACATTTATTTATTTTCAACAGCATGTCAAATTATTCTCCATAAAAACCTCATATGTTTGCAGCTGAGCCTTTTGAGGTGTGGGTTTTGGCAGAATGCATCGCAGTGGCCTTGTATCTACGTACCCATTCTGATGCTGCCCATCCAAACTGGCAGATGGCTGGTAGCTTGAACAGCTTTCTGGTGTTTAATTATGATCATAATCAAGGGAAATAAAGATCAATTAAAGCACAAGTGAAACTAATGAAACGCAAGCGCCACGAGCAGCCGGACAGTTGTCCAAAATGTTTCTCATAATAAATGCAAACTGTGCACAAAGAAAGCATTAACAAAGCAACAAGGCTTAAATACGCTGTTGTTGCTGACCTCTGTAGAATAATTTTTTTTTAAAAGAATCCCTTGCAAGAAATGTAATTTTTTTTATCTCTAAAAGTCATGAAATGCAATATTCATTTCACAAATAAACCAGCAGTTGCTACTAAACCAGAATACTATAGGAGTAGTGAGAGCACTGCGCAGAATATGCAGAGAAAAGTGTAAACACGTGAATATTTTATTTGGCATAAACATCAGTTTGCATCCAAAGCTGACAAATTATCTTTGCCACCTCTGTTCAAGATTTTGGAAAATCTTATTTTGAAGAAACTTAACACATATTTAGCCATTTCTGCACTTTCAAGAGGTGGAAATAGCCAGAACAGTATGTGGCTGTTGGCAGCATTTCAACTGTCTTTTTACCAAGCTGTGTGTCTTCCACTACAATGTTGCACGGTCCATCTGAGCAGGATGGGGAGGGAAGAGGGGAATGAGGACGAGGCAAAAGTAGAGGAAAAAGGGGGAGGCCTGAGTAGACAGATGCCACCACTGAGGCCATGGCATTGTGGGGTATTAATAGTCCAGAGCCACATTGTGCCAGCCTTATTGGAAATGCGAGAGCTGTCATGCTGCGTGCCGCCATCACACGCTAGCATCAAAATGAAATGGGCAGAGGTGTGAAGAAATAGATCTGGTCAGGGGAGGTTTCCAATGCCACGGAGGGAAAGTACAATGCTGCAAGGTTTGGCAATAAGAAGTGTAAAATGATCCAAAAAATCTGTTGAAGTATTCATGATTTATTTTAAAGTGTCAGTACATTACAGTAAAGTTTAAATCCTAATCGCAAAAGGCCATAGATTTATATGAACATAAGATGTACTTCAGGAATGACAATGTAGCTTATTGTAAGAGAAAAGTATTTAAACTTTTTGCAAATGCTACTATGCTAGAAGAAAAAGGGTCAGTTTTACGTTAATATAACCTGTGTATCCAGGATATCCTATATTGAATTAGACTATTTACATTTTACACGCTTATTCGGGAATAAAGTTTTTTTTTCAGACTGTGGAAAAAAATAGGCTATTCATAATTCCTTGGCTGCAGTGGCACCCTTTGCAGTGATGAATGTCTTAAAAACATTATTCCAAATACTGAAAGGTAAATAGTAATGTTTCCTTTAAAGCCCATGGTCGCTATACTGTTTTCTAGGAGCACAGAGCTCCAGTTCAGAGCAGTAATGGCATAATTTGTCTTTCAGGAACGCCAGACATGCCGCAACTGATTGAATCATGCTGCAGCAAAACCAAGTCTTCTGTGATACAAGATCAGAGGAGGTATGTGTAATTGTTATAGCTGCTAAGCCCTGAGACTCTATAGACTGAGCATACAAAATGCGCTCGCATATGGCACGCACTGTCGCTTTGGTGTAAACTTGCCATGTACTGAAGCCATATGCCGCCACCCCATCTCACACAGCTACCTGGAGTCTGTAAGCTATTAACAAGATTGTAGGGACAACCTGAAAACAATAATCTCACCTCATAAAAGTTTCCTTGAGAGAAAACAAAATCAGAATAATGAACTACTACTTGTCTCAAAAGCTGCCGCATGAAGTATTTGGAACTGTCTGTGTGTAGATGTTTGTATCATCTAATGAGGGGCAGCTTAACTGAGGCATAAGGGGGGACAGTTTTCCTTGTTTTAAATCATTCCTTACTAAATCTTAATTTGATGGAAGCTGGCAACACTTTCTGGAATTAGCTCATTTGCTCCTACATACTGTATAAGTGTTTGTTTTTGCACATGAACATAACTCATAGGTGTCAGAGTTGCCATATGAGCATGAATGTGATTAATAGCTTACCTGACTAATATGTTATATACCTTTGTAAGGGTTTGTCCTCTCAGGAAGGTGGACATGCTTGCTAAATTTCAAAACAACCTTGGAATTAGATATGGTTGTTTTTTCTGTGTTCACCTGGGAATTCTGGTCAGCTATTGATGGTATTCTAACAGATATGTGGTCAGCACAGCAAAGGATTAAAGTAAAGGATTTACTGCCTGCTGTAAATTGCCTTGTTGCATGACCCATTTGGTAAAAATGTTGTAGGCTTTAAATTTGACTGCTGAATGCTTTTTGTTTACACTGGAATTCATGTTGTACTCAATGACTGCGAAATTCCCAGGTTTTGTGGCAGCACAAGCCCAAATCATGAGCCCTCCACCACCTTGCCTGACAGTTGATAAGAAATGTTTGGGTCTGTGCATTATGACCAAACAGCTCCACTCTGGCATCATCTGACCACATGACATTGTTCAAGAAATCTTTTGGTTTTGTTCATATTATATTTTGCAACTTTCTCCTGAAAACCTTTTCCAAACAAGTCATACTTGTTATTTAACTCATATTAACATTTAACATACTGAGTCTGAGATTTTTTTTCATTTTTTTGCAGGAATAACCTTGCTGGTATATACAATCCTGGGAATATTTGCAACTTTCTTGAATATTGTCCACTTTTATCCACACTTCTTTTCCCCATGACTGTGTATATTTTAACCTAACCTAACAAAGGATTTTCATTCCTAAACCCACATAACTCAGGTATTTCTTTGCTGAACCTTATCAAAAAGCAAGTAAAAGAACAAGTCTCTCCTCCAGAGGTCTTGTATTTATTCCACATCCCAATGGCTTATCCCTGTCCCACGTGGATTTAATTTTTTTCTTTTTTTTATCTACATGCTTCTTCAATTAGGGAAGGGGGGTCATGGGGCCACTGCGTTTGAGTGACTCCGATGACAAATACATTAACTGACTTTGTCTCTGCAAGAGAAAGACATGTTAGGTGCCACAACTATTTAAAAAAAAATTGAAGATTAAAAAATTTGTTTATTTTACGCTATAATTGGATATCAAAGTTGTGTCCAAGAAATTATACTGTTACTGTTAGGTCTGCTTCTCACCTTTAGGTGATATATACAGTAGTACGAGACATACCACCCGATGGACACAGCTTAAACTACAGTATTTTCAAATTCCAAACAATTTTTCGCTGATGCTGCATTTAAAAACATAAAATTTGCTTAACTTTTTAAAATCTGTGGTCCCCCCTACTTTGGGAGATTTTTAGGACAAATTCAATTCAAAATGGTTGTTTTGTAAATCTCATCTGAGCTGTTTGTACTAAACCTCTAGAGATAATGTTTACATATTATGCTATGATTTTATAGAAGCTTTGACCTACCACTGCAAGCGACATTCATATTCATCCTAAAAGATGTTTTTTTCCCTGAAACGTTTTTACAATTGTCCTATGTTCGAACCATCTTAATTTCTTCTTCATTATCACTTACACTGATAATCACACATCGTAACCAATCTCATACGTGTTCCCTTTACTATGACTTACTAGCATTCAAATCGGCTGCAGCGATATGCTCATATGCATTAAAAGTATAGTTTATTTATAATAGTTTATAATTTTTCACATATAGCCATCTCAAAACGAATAATTCTATTTCTTCTATATTGTGTAAAGTTCAATAAAAAAACAATATTGAAATGTGTTTGTAAAATTAATCATGATGAGACACAGACTGACTTTCACCAAGAATTGGACTGAACAGGTTAAGAGACCCAAGCTGTTTTCTGTAGCTTCTGTTTTACAGAATAAAGCTTCATATAAAGCTCTTTATTGTTTTTGTTTTTTTTCCATTTCTCAGTAAAACCAGTTTACATTCTGACATGGCAGTCCTCTGATATCTCCCGCAGGACCTCTATACAGCTGTGCAGTATAACACATCAGCCCTGCGTTGTTATCCCCTGTACCCCTGAATAATTCAACCATGCACTGCTGCCTCTCGCACACTGTTTGGAAAATGCAGTAATGAGAAAAGCTATAAAACGCCTCAACAGTCTTTGGTGCTGAAAAAAAAGAGAGAGGGATGAGAAAAAGCCTGGATCCAGTCTTAAAGAGACACCAAAAAAGATGGCTTACTGGGTCTTTTTTTCCGCAGATTTACTGTTAAGGGGAGGGAGCGGAAAAATCACAAAGAGAAAGGAAAACTTCAAAAGAGTGACCTGCATATTTTTACTCAATTAGATGTTTCTAATGTTACTTAGAGGTGTGATGCTCAGCCGAGCGTCCCCCCGGTTGAACAAAGGAAGGGAATGCATCGGAGTCTCTTCCTTCTTCATCATCCAGTGATTTTCAAGGTGTAAACATGAAACTGGTTTGGAGGACATTTCTTGAAGGGTGTGTGTGTGTGCCTTTTTTTGGGAGGGGGGCGTACTATCTGGCAGGAGTTCAGAGGAAGCTTTGTAAAGTAAACCAGATTTGTTCAGGGGTCTGTGATCAGTTTATTTTCCCAGTACCCACATCTTTATGCTGGGCCTTCTTGTAATTGTCCTCATGTTTCAGCTAATTTCACATTTCCAGAGAGAATAAGGGAGGGATAATGGAAAGGAGGAAAGGAATTTGGCAGCTCAAGCTAAGTAACACCCTCAGACATTCATATTTTTGTTGATGTCATTTTTACCGGATTTAGGAGCATTTAGGGACTGCTCCACCACAAAACCTCTTGGGTTTCCAGCACTTTTCTAACGCTTTTAAACATTTATTTTTCTATTATTTTAGGATTTTTTATGGTAAAATCACTCTTCAGACTCAAACAGATATTGTCAACATGTACTGGGCTTGATTTTCTTCAACAGCTCATCAGTGTTGCTTAGCATTCATTCATAGTTCCACCATATATCATGAAGAACAATTCCACCTACACAGAAGTCAAAGAAATTCAGAGAAAAACTCAAAACTTTTCCCATAGTAGAACTTTTCCAGACAGTGCCCAGACACCCAGGAAATCAACGCCTTCTGCTGAAATTAGGCCCACCTGCATGTATTAACCAGCCAACAATCACTAAAGTGTTGCTAAACTTTTCAAGGTCTTCCATCTAATGTTTCCTGTGATAGTCTTTGGACAGAATACAGTGCACAATGGGATACCCAATGAGGCATGCTTGCACGTCTCATGTGCAGACAGGCCAACTTAAAACAATCTCTTACACCACAGAATGACGTAACCGCAGTTTGAGATGCTTTATTCTTCTCTACAGGCTTTCATCTTTGGACAAACTTCACTCCCCATAAAAGGGGAACTGAAATTAACAGATTTTTTGGCTCCTAGACACAATATCAGGGAATAAAACACAAAAACATCTGAACAGCAGCAGTACTTTTCCATGCAAATTTAGTAAAGTTAAAATAATTTACACATTGACATAATAGCCTCATGTTGTAACAGTAGGTTAAAGCAGAACTGTGTCAATCTACCACCATGTTACTCACAGAATCTAGTCTTTAAAAATGGATTTCATGAGATTATGAATTAACCAGTTAGGGTGGACTCATGCTTTCTTGTTGTTAAAACTCTTTTCCCCCTTTTTTGAATCTCATATTTCTTATTCAGATCTTTTTACACTCTTTCTATGCGGAGCACTCAAATTTCATTATGCCAATGCACAATGACAATAAACACTATTCTGATTCTCAGGCTCACATCTAACTTCATTCTTGGTCACTTGACTGCTGTTAGATTTTTTTTAAAATATGGCTGGCTCATTCATCCTCATTTCTCCAGATGAACCCTGTGTGAAATCATGTTGACCAAATGACCAAATATCCTTTAATGACTGTCTAACATTTTCTCCTCAGGTTCGTCTGTATCCCTTGGTTTATTCATCATTTGCTTAGCGCCACATTCGTGAATGGATACCTAGAGTGGGATTTTGAATGACAGCTAGAATTTGGATAAATGAAGAGCTAAATCCAATATTCAGCTGCATCCAGGGAGAAACCTGACAGAACCAATAAGAGAACAACCTCAGGTCATCTGTTAGCCAAATGTTTACAGCCTACATGAGCTATACTAAGCATATCCTGAATTGATGGTGTGGTTCATATAGGCCTAATAATGGATTTAGAGCAACACTGGAACAAACCTTTTATAAGAACCTTTTACTTGATGTGTTGCAGGCCACCATGCACTCAACGCATTCGCGAAGGAGTCAAGAATTCCCGGCAACTCAAAGCTGAGCGTTTTCAGTTGCTAATTACTAGCGTCCTATGAAAGCCTTTTCATAGGACTTTTCAAGTCCTACAAGGCTCCTAACCACAAGAAGATGACGATCCAGCTGTTTCGCATATGCAGCTTTACAGTGATAGAAGTCACATGTTGCTTGCCAAACAGACTGCTACATTAACCGCTTTGTTTAACTGGGAGCATTTACTTGACTGTTTTTGTTGCTGCAGTGCAAATCAAAGCAGCTCCTGTAGGGCTTTGGAAGGAAATGAATGCATGTCTTATAAATGCCAACACTCCTCACAATCAGTTAAATCCGCCAAACAAACACAGTTACCCTTAGTGATCTCAGCTTATATTGCAAGGGTAGAGAGCAAGGAGCCTTTTGGAACTGAGAAGAGCTTCTCTGAACCATTACCCATCAGCCCCTCCATTCTCACAGGGCTAATCCCAAGGGGAGAGTGGGTGTGCGTGGAGGATACGTTGTCTCGTATGCGTTAATGGGGGATTACACATGTTAACATCTATCTCACAGTGCGCTTGGCCAAAGGGGCTCTGCTACAGGGGTTTAGCATATGAATAAGGAATAAGGGGATGATTGAATAGAGGCCGTGGTGAGTGAGAGCTGCCACTCGAGGTGGAGTGATGGGGGTAGAGTGATTAGGAGGAGACACAAAGCTCTAAATCTCTTTTTTGAGACGGCAGAGAAAAGATCACTTTCATCTGAATGAATTCCTCTGATTTGATTCCCAGATTCCAGTTGGGAAGCTGGAATATCAGCTTGGTTAAATGCAAGTCAATATTCAGAATGTTTACTTTCAACCCTGGTTTTCCATTAGAATGAACAAAAAAGTTTTTTATTTATTTTTGGTTACTGATAAATGATGAAATTGCAAAAATTGGATGATTTCATTTAAATAGTTGAAGCTTGTCAGAGATGGAATGAGATTACACAATAAAATGATTTTTTAAACTCTAACGTTTTATTACATGAGTTAGGTATTTAATGAATCCAATGAAATTACTCCAAATGAGAAAGATAAACCTTTAATTATAAATTTTGTTTACCATCTCTTCACGTTGTTCATTATTGGTTTCTTACAGATAAATCACTCCTAAACAAAACTTTCGTCTAACTTTAAACATTGTTTCCTGCATTAGTTTGACATTATTTTTGCTAGAAACCAACACACTTATGTGATTAGAATAATCTGATTTGTAGCCATTTCATAGATATAGTGCCACATCATTTCCATTTCTGTATCTTAACCTTGGTATATGCTGAGTAAAAAAATAAAGCAAAATATCCACACATATTCACAGCACACACCAGCAATTTCTCAGTACTTCCTGTTCTGCTGATTGGCTAATCATGCAAACCAAATTTTTCTTCAAGAAATCACTTCTTTAAATAATGATCTATAGACAATGCTTCTGGATGTATGTGCAAGTCAATATGTTGAGCTGTAAATTCACTATGTGCACTGTTCCAGTGAAGACTGGAATATTTAAAGCCTATTGCAGTTGCCGCCCATCTGTGGAGGAGCAGAGAAGGAACCATGCAGAAACTCACTGTAGCATACAACAATGGAATGAGGCTGATGCTCATGGTGCCAAGAGTACGAGTCAAATGTTTGTTAATGTCAGTCTACCCTCTTGTGAGGCTAGGTTGCGTAATCTCATGTACAGGTGTACGTGCCAATAACGGACTTACTGTATACAAACAGCATACAGTAATTACATCTCTGACTGAATTAAGTAACTAACTAACTAACTGATGTCATATGCCAGACTAACCAGCCATGGACTGAATACATTCAAAGCTTTGCAATGCTCTAAGATAAAAAAGAGAGGAAAAAGTCCATAAGTTCAACCACTGAAGCCATTGATACAGTTTATTTGTAAAAAAAAAACTTGAAATTGTTTTTTTTTTATTAACCATTTCTCAGTCATCGTGAAATGAAATTGCATTCCAAGATCCTATTTGTCAGATTCAAAAGACATTTTAGTCCGCTGCAATAAAAAATAAATGTGTTAAAACTTTGAAATTGTGGAAGACATATTTTAGATGACTACATAATTCACACACAAAAAAAGAAAAATGAAACAATGGGCAGAAAAGCTTTTCCAAAATGAAAAACATTGTATGTGTGTAATGACTCAAGCTGGATGAAAGAGTTTGTTCTTGAAGATTTCTCTGTATTTATTTTTGCTTCATCCTGGGACGTGGAGATGAAATTGTCATGCAGCGCAGACGTCAGGAGAGCTCTCTGGGAGAACGAGGTGTTTGTTTCCTGAAGGTCAGGCCTTTGTGTGGAGAAACTTGGTGCCAGATGAGATAGACCAGTAAATTGCAGATCTATCATCCCCTCCCTCCTTCCCCCCTTCTCATTCCCTCTTCCTCATATTCCCTACTTTCCATGCTGTGTCTCTTTCTTGCCATCCTCTTCTCATCTTCCTTTCTACCGTGTCCCGTGTCGTCATCCGTATCGTTCCCTACCGCTCCTATTCTACGGCACCATCTCCACCCTCTTTGTACTCAATCCCTTCTACCTCTGCCTCTTGCATGCTCTGTCTCTCCTTCTGTGAAATCAGTATAGGAACCGTTGGCACTGCCGGTGATTTATGACTCCGTCTGAGCAGACCCTTATCAGGTGCAGGCAAGACTCTCTGTGCTGCCGCCTGCGTCTGAATGACAATGGAGAACCAGTCGCATTATGCCCCACAGCCTCGCCCCTTGCTTTCTGGACACTGCAGATTACATCTAGCTCTTTGATTTATGGACGCCATTTTGGCTCCTGAGAGGGACATGAAGGAGAGTTTGAAGGTGTGTGTGTGTGTGTGTGTGTGTGTGTGTGTATGGGGAAGCTGTGGTTTCCAAGGCCAGTATCTGCATTCGGCCAACATAATTTTGAAGGGACCTGGCGAAAGTGTGTTTTATGTGCATATATGAGGATCTAAAAGCTGATTGTATTCATGCGCATGAATACTGCATGTGTGTGTCTGAATGGGTGGGTGTCATTTGTCATTTTGTCAGGAGCTTTTCTGCACAAATACTGACAATGTCTGATGGTGGAAGCAGAGTGAAGGCACACTGGCAGTAAAAACACACAATTAGAAGAAAAAAAAAACATAAAGATATCTTCCTGCTGTCAGAAAGAGGAAACAACAAAAGCTAAAACTGAAGTTTGTCACCAGAATTATCTTGTAGAGTTGTTCTTTTTCTTTTTTTTCCCAATGCTGCTGTGTAATTGAATCAATGCCATGCACATCTCGAGAGATAAGAAATGTTATTTGGGAGAATTATTTAAATGTTTAAAAAAAACTGTGAGCTAATATAATTAACAGAGAATTATCACAGCTGCAGTTCCTTGTAGGAAAGAAGTAATTATGTAATCTAACACATTAAATGAGGGAAATGAGCATCACGTCTCACACTTAAACACAGCAGGTGTTTTGAATTCATTTCACTTTTTATTGCTTGTATATTGAGAAAAGCCAATGAAGTGTCGTGTTAGTCTTTTAAGTTTGACACCAAATTCATCTTTCACAAAGATGTCGTTCAGGATGAGGAGAGAGGCTGTAAAATGATCAAATTGGCACATTTACTTAATGAAATGCAGGTTAAACATAAGAAATAAGATTTAGTCAGTACAGTGATACCATCCCTGCCACACAACTTACACTTAGCTTGAATTATTTTAAAAGTATGGGATTTTCCTTCTATCCTGATTTTGATATTTCTAGGTTAAATACCAATAAAACATGGCAACATAAATATAGTATGAATTGCTTTCGTGTTGGGCCACAATTTGGTGCTAGATTGCCTGTGCAATCCATTTTAGCATTGGTTCTACAAACATTAGGAACTCTTTCAAATACGTCTGTGAGATATTCGCTAATTTAGCAGTTTTTTATTATTCTTAATTGGAAAACCAAATGTATGCACCATTTCTACTTCTCACAATAGATTTTTAATGTAAGTGGAGCTGGACACCACATGACAGTAAAAGCAATATCAAAGAAGACACACAATTTTACATTTATGTAAAATGGACACACATCAGTGAGGGAAAGAGCAGAAATCAGCTTTGTTGGTTCAGAGCAAAGAACCCTGCACAGATAAAACAACGGAAATCTGTTGACTCTCAAACAAGAGGTCAAAATGTGCGTCAGGTCACAGAAGACAGGATCACGGCTACAAGAAAAGGAGGAGCATCAACACTGTGCTATAAATGGAAACGATAAATCTTTAGAATAGAGAAACAGATATACAGATGGTATGTTGACTGTTTGCTTAAACTGTTCCGAGGACCCGCAGGGAAGCTGGAACCAATCTTGGGCCAGAGAATCTGAACAAACACTTTGGTTTCTAAAGCCTCATTAGGAAATTTGTCTGAAGTCACCACCCATCTCTGATTCAAGGCTGAAATAAAAACATTTCTATGCTTTGAAGTGGAGGTCATGCAATAGTAACAATAATGATGAAGTTCAAATCCGAAAATTGTGCTGATATGTGATGAGATGATGTCAGTGACTGCAGATTAGTTTTTCTACAGTTACTTTTGTTATGAGTGATTTAACTACCAAAAAAGAAGCAAAAACAGACAAACAAGCCTAAAACTGATGCTTTTTCATGTTTTCATTTGGTATTTATTGTGATATTATCATTTTTGTGCACAAGAGATAAATCCACAATTCATAATGCTAACTCCCAAGCATTTCTTTAGTAATAATGAGGCATCACTGAAACATATGCCCATCTCCAAAACTAAAAGTAAAACTAAACTATGCCTGACTGTAGGTGATGCTAATACACAAAGCTAATAAAGCCTTAATGCATGCACCAGGCCCTGACCTTTCTAGACTTCCCGCTTGGTCGCTTGGGGTTGCTTCTACTCGCCAACAGCTGTGAATAAATGTAAATATACATGTAAATGTCATTCTCTTATAGTGAAGTTCCCCTTTCCTGTTTACCCTGTCCAGGCCTTTAAAATGGCCGCCAATGCAGTCTCCAGTGGCAGGCAGCGTAAGACAAATGTCTCCCTGAATACATTTCTACAGCGATGAAAACCAAAGACTTTTAGAGGAGGAGGTCTTGGAAAGGGCGCAGCTAGGCACAGCCAGAAAGGGAGGAAGGCCCTGCAATCCCTGAGAGTTCTGCTGCATGTTCCAAAGGCAATAAGAGCTACGGCTTAAAGTGGGCTTCATAAAAACTGCTTGTTATGGTTCCTGCAGTTGCCAAGTGGCGAAGGGCTAAGTGGAGATAATGTGTCCTTGTTGCTCATCAGAATGTGGAGAGGCAATGTGGGCGGCGTGCTTAGTGGACAGATGGCCAAAAATCACATGCAACACTGTACAGACCCTCCTCCCTGGGTTTACATGCAGGAGAATTTTAACGGCAGCGCAAATAATTTGTCAGGTAATATTTTGTTGACAACCTTTGGTCTATTTAAATGTCATCATAGTTTGTTGCTATGCAGTTTCTGGAAGGAAAGAGGCTGGATATCACTGTGGGAAATGAAAAGGCTGATGAAAAAGGTGAGTAAATCAAGAATTTGCATACCTCCATCAAAAACACACTCATCCAGAATGTTTTTTTTTGTTTTTTTTTCATTTAAGTGTCCAAGCAATGCAAGTTTGTCAGTGATAAGTGGGGTTGGAAAAAGAGAAAATATGGCTTATTTTAACAGTTGCATTTCATACCTTGCTCTGTGTGTGTGTATGTGTATGTGTGTGTGTGTGTGTGTGCGTGTGTGTGTGTGTGCGCGCGCGCATGAGAAAACAGTGGCAACGTGGGTGGCTTCCCATCTAAATTAAATTGTGTGTGAGAAACCTCACCGACATCTTGCATTCCCCATAACCTTCAAACTAACTTTATCCTCAATCCAGTTCCAACATTAACCATAAAACCATTTCTTATGCCTCAGACAGTCCTCTGAGGAGGACTGAAATACGCCTACTATCTGAAAATGATGAACACAAGGTCCTCAGAGGAATAGAACAACACAGACAAAAAAAACTATATTTACAGATCTTTTAAAAATAAAAGACACATAATATACAGTGGCGAATTTAGGAAGTTTGGGGCCCTAGGCGAAGGCAGACATGGGGCCCTTTGTTGGACAACACGCATTGAGATGATTTACCTTTATACAGCTCAAATTTGGACAGCAGCAAAAAGCCGGTTGAG
>JAVQJG010051101.1:0-11594 GCA_036024015.1 Craterocephalus amniculus | reverse complement strand
CGTCATTCCGCATCACTACTCTCATTATTACCGTTTGATATTTACGATCAAACTTATGAATGGAAGCTGATAATTGTGTTTACATAACATTAAACGTCACCATAAAAGACCGGCTAGTTTTGTTGTTATGGTGATTTTGTGTCAGTGTGACAAACACGCAGGACACATGCGGACGTTTTGTGTCAAAATTGTTTCCTCCGTTTAGCCGTTGCTCCGGCTGGAAAGTCTGCATCGACGCAGGCTCGCTATCTGAGGGCTGAACAGTCCACCCACCCTACACCCTTCGCGGTTAGAGACGGCCCTTAATATGGCGGAACCTCCGCGAGAACGCGCAAACGGAGGGTTAGTGCGTAGGGGTAGTGTGTAGTATGGAAGGGATTGGGCCTTTGTACTGATGTTGGAGAGCGCGTGCTGCAGCTCGAGTGTGTGTAAACAGCGCCCCATGTTGGTCAGAGAAAGCCATGTCTGTCTGTCTGTCTGTCTATCTATCTATCTATCTATCTATCTATCTATCTATCTATCTATCTATCTATCTATCTAGTCATATTTTTCATAATAAGTTAGGGAAATTGTGAGACTCAGTGGATGTCATACATAGGTTTTAAATATTAATCTAATGAAAATGGTGTTTCTTCTCATTCATTCCCATTCATTATTAGTGATATCAATGGAAACTTATTTCATTAAATTCTGACCAAATAGGAAAAGCAGTCGGTAAATAACAATAACAATATCCCTAACTTATTGTGAATAGTGTAAGGCAAGGCAAGTTTATTTATATAGCGCCTTTCAGGTTGAAGACAATTAAAAGTGCTGTACATAAATCGGTTTATGTATGATAAATTTATGATTTATATAGTGTATATGTCACTATTAAAGATAAGAAAGAAAAGAAATCCAAAGGCAACGTGATAAGTGTGAATCGGAAATTTCCGAGCCGAGCGTTAGTCCGTGAAGTGGATGAAAACTTCGTCAACAAGCCGCCCGTGAGCCGCTTTAGCCCGGACTTCTTCCTCCTCGTTTAGGACCGCCAGTCATCGCTTCATCGTTGTAACTTGGTGAAGAGCTCCGGGAACAAAATTCTGCTGTAATACAGTAAGTGTCTGGCGATGTGGACAGCGTGTTCTGTGTTGAACTGGGTCAGAGTTTCGTGGGGTGGCTCAGACAGTGAGGGGGAAGTCTTCCATGCGGGGAAAGATTATCGGCGCGTCTAACAAAAGACCCGCTCTCCTCCTGTCGCCCGGCCGGGCCTCGTCCACGCTCACTCCGGGACTCTGGCTCCGCTCCAGGGCTGCAGTTTGGCGTGTTTAGCTGGAGTTGTGTGATATTTGCTTTCTGTTAGTTCACACAGTTCCCCTCTTTCTTTCAGAGTGGAAGCGGAGCTACGAGATGCCGCTACTCCACAGGAAAGCCTTCATCCGACAGAAACCGCCGGCGGACCTGCGGCCAGATGAAGAAGTGTTTTTATGTAAAATCACGCACGAAATCTTCCGGACCTACGAGTGAGTTGCTCCCAGCCCGCCTGCGCGCTCCGCTAAAAACTGCTTTGGAACGTTGATTTCCAACAGTTTGTCAAACTTCGACATAAAACAAATAAACTAACTTTATACATTATTGTGGTCAAAGTTAACGCTCATGTGAACTTTTAGGGCGGTTAAAGTGTCCCCTGTCGGTTTAAAGTGGATTAAATTCGGAATGGAGCACCGGTAGAGGACCGCACGAGCCGGGGCAGGTGTAGCGTTGGCTAGCTAACGCGAGTTTAGCTCGGGAGCTAGCAGCGAAGCTGTCACAGGAGGCTAGCCCAGCAACTTTTAGCCGTTAGCCGTCCCCGTTTCTGACCGTTAAACCGCCCTCCGCTGCAGGTCGGAGATTACGCTGGTTTTAATGTAAGAAACGACGAGTTCCGTGTTGCTTTTTAAAATTATTATTATTTTTATTTCCAATTGAATAAAATATCCCAAACCTAACAATAAACTTTATTTCACTGTTTTGGAAATTTAAACTGCTCCTCGACTACTTTTGTAAACCTTCAGACGAGCCAATAATTTGAGTCCCGTCTGATAAAAGCGTCAACATTTATAAAACATATAGTTTTACAGATGTTTGCAGTGGTCCCAGAGGACTAGGACACTGGTCAATTATGATGGACCATCAGTATTTTCATCAAGTGGCTTTTGGATGTGTTGTTTAGGGATGTTGCCCACAGGAAACTGAAGGAAGTTGAATTACAACAACGAAACTCTCATTTCACTAAATAAAACGTCAATATTTGGTAAAGGATGTTTTTTTTAAATTGTTTTTTTGCAGAAGGTCGACCCTTTTAATTGCAGTCATCATGGAAACATGTTTGGAGGGCAGCATCAGTTGTCAGATTGTGAAGTAGAAATGATGTCAAATGAATTTATAAATGGATATAACAACGACCAGCGACTAGGCCAATAAGAAGAAGAAAACACACAGATGGACACTGACCAAGCCTTTCCTCATCACAGATTATTCTCTCAAGTCTTTGCTTGAGGGAAATAAAATATTGGCATCAAAACAAACACAACAGAAATTATATATTTTACACTTTTTATTCAATAAAAACTTTCCTACTCAGATTCTTGGCTGAGTTTAGTCTTTTTAATTTAAACTTTTTTTAGTTGGTGGAAAGTTTGACAGGAAGTGGCTTCATCGTCTAAATAGAGGTCTTTTTTGTAACATAATGACTGATATTTTTTGCATAAAAATGTGATGACTTTGAGTCATTGTGCAGAACTTGATAGGCTGTAGGATCCATTTAACTTAGTCAAGTGTGTTGGAGCAGGAAGACATCTAAAACGTGCAGGACTGCGGGCTTGGTAGGAAGAAACTGAACAGCCCTGATATGTGGATTGTGAGGCTCCTGGATGGGATGTCAATGGTTTGAAAACTTTTCGAGATTATCTAAAGCAGGCCTAATCAATTATATATCGATCTGGACTTAAATTTCTTTGATTTTTACAAACTACCTAACATTTTTCATGGCAGATGTCACACTGGTTTAATGAATTTGTAATTTATCACCACATTAATCACAGCATTGAGTCTTGTAGTAAGCTGATTAGGGATGGGCATTCGATTAAATTGTCTTAATCGATTATCACGAAAATTAACGATAGATTATCACTTGATCATAAGTAATTCAGTATTTATAATCTACATCTAAATTAAGTGAAAGTGGAGAAAACCTTGTTTGTTTCCTTATTTAAAATTTTATTACATAATGAAAGACTTGTGATAGTTAAATGGGATTCATTCACTGGTTACACTGGAAAATATGAGTTTACGTGCAACTTAAGAACCAGTATAAAGATTAATTTGATTAATCCAATAAAAGATCATTTAATCAATTAAAATGTTAATGATCGATGAATCGATCATCGATTACTTATTCCCATCCCGTATGCTGTTAGTTTTAAGATGCAATCAAATTGCACGTTTGCATCTTTTTTCCCATTCAGAGTTGTTTTTTCCCTTTATGGCTACTTACGTTAATCGAAAAATATTTGAAATTAAATTATTAAGTCAGTAATCGCTACTTAACCGTGAGCAAAGTAACATGATCAGTAAACTGTGATGTTTAAGGTCCTGTCGTCTCGCCCGCGGCTGAGCTGTAAATGACTATTACCCCACAGAGTTACACACTGCTGCTGCCGGGGACGTTGGTGAATATAGAGCAGAGATCATCGGGTGTCACAGATTTAAGGCTTAAACAACCAAGGATAACCTGTTTTTCCATGTTGGAGATGGTGTGAACATGTGGATCTCATCTTCTGCCCTCAGTGAGTTCTTTGAGAGGACCATCCTCTGTAACAGTCTGGTGTGGAGCTGTGCGTTGACGGGGCGAGCGGGGCTCACTTACCTGGAGGCAGTAGAGAGCGAGCAGCGAGCAAAGCAGAGTCTGCAGAGCTTCCCGCAGACCCTGGTGGTCCCGCTGCTGCACCTGGCGGCGATGAGCCGCCGCAGCAGGCTGACAGACCTCTGCGAGGACGTCTACGCCTTCGTGAAAGACCGCTTCTTCCCCGGGGAGGTGGTCGACGTCAGCATGCGCAATGGAGCCAGGTACCCAGCAGAGACATGCCTTTTCTCTTTTTTTTTTGTGAAGTTAAACGATCCACCTGTTGTACTTGTTACGTCTAGTTGCCATGGTTACCGGTGCTGGTGGCGTTTACTGTAGTTGCAGATGGAATAAAGGCTTGTGTATGCTGTAATAGAGCCAGACTGTGTGTGTGTGTTGCAGGCACGTGTGTGAGGTACTGCAGGTGATCTCGCCTCTCTCTAGTGCTAACGGCACACAGGTTGCTAATGGCCACACTGGTCCTGTTGTCATGGACACCATCGTCATCAGCGACAGCGACGACGAGAGCAACGCCTTTCAGAGTCCAACGTCTCAGCTCAACGGGTCGGTAAAGCCACTAATCTCCTCTCTTTTCTGACCATGGAGAACCAAAATGCAGCTTTTTGCTGCAGCTTTTTACAAAGATTGTGAAGAAAGTTTTGGTGGTTTTTTGCAAAAGCTTCTGAATATACTGAAATGTTTATTTTGATAATGTAGATGTTACAATTCAGATTGTGATGTTTTGATAGAACAATCTGAGATCTTTACTGCTCTGCATAGTGAAGCATGTTTGCATAGATGATGGATAAATAAAGTTATACTTAGTTGATGTTCATCAGCAGGGTCGGACTTAAAATGCAGAGGCCCTGAACGTGGAACGTTACACCAAGCAAAATACAATAATACAGTTTTCACAAGTATAAAGCCAACTGGACATACATAGAACCTAAAATAGGTCAGGTCTGAAGCTGATTGAGGGATTTTCTCAGAGACGGTGGTCAGCTTGGTGCATAAAGTGATGGAAGCTGGTCTGTGTTTGTGTCTGCAGGAAGAAGAAACCTCTGAGTCCATCAGCGTTTAAGTACAAAGTGAGGATGATGAAGGGTGAAAATGGCGAGCCCTTTACTGTCAAAGCCAATCAGATCAGGTGAGAAGTCAAACCTGGGATCTGTTCTATCAACCAGATTCACAGAATATATATTTATATAATACAGATATATCCATATCAGCCTACCTACGCATGGGTATTGAAACGTAATATCGGAAATTATTGGTATCAGTTTTTACTTTTTTGGTGGTTTACAATTGTAAACAGAGAAGTGATCTTGTAAAAAGGTAAAAAATAAATTCTTACCTAGCAACCTTTGCATTTGTAGCCCCAACCCTCCACCCTCCCAAGTATCAGTCACCAGTCATAGCTTAACTGACTCTGAATGAGGTGATGATGAGTTTAAGTCTAAAATCTTTAACTGACCTTTGATTCTTTCAGTCGAAGGAAGTCCACTCTTTCCAGAGAGAGACTGAAGCTGCTCTTCAAACAGCACTGTGAGCCTCAGAAAGGGATCGTCATCCTTAAGGTGAGAACATCACTCACACCTTCACAGGTAAACCTCTCCGACCAGAGCCTGCACTGTTAACGCCTCCATCCACCTTTCAGCCCTCCACTGTGAAGAAGTACCGGCTGGCTGAGCAGACTTTCTCTCAGTTCTTCCCGGATGAGCCTCTCTTCCCTTTCAGCCCGCCTGCTAATGGAGGAGGACGTGGCTCACCTGGACAGGTACATACTCATCATATATTCTGGTTTAAATGGAAGACTTGGTGTGTCTCCATGATGGATCAGTATTCACTGAAGATGTCGTTTCCAGTCTTCGCTGGCTGCGATGGAGGAGAAACTGAAGCTGCTGCAGAAGAGAGAAGAAATGGCAGCTGCTGTCCAGGACAGAGCTCGGCTGAAGAAGGAGAAGGAGGAGGCCCAGGAGGCTAGGAGGAGGGAGAGGGAGGACAAGGACAAGCTGAAGGAGGAGCAGAGGCGGCGCTTCGAGGAAGAGAAGCAAAAGAAGAGGGAGGAGAAGGAGCGCAGGAAGCTGGAGAAAGAGAGGGAGCGGGAGAAGCTGAAAGAGGAGAAGAAGAAGTATGCCGAGCGACTGAAGCTGTGGAACAAGCCCAGAGAGGACATGGAGTGTGAAGACCTGAAGGTCAGTGAATACATCATTTCATCAGTTCATTACAGTTGAATTAAGTCATTTTTATTCCATCATTAAATTAAGTTGATTGATATTCATATTAATCCAGGAAATATGACAATTTTTAGCAGTTCTTAACAGTCTGCTATGCAGCGACCTGCACAGCCTATGATGGAGCGGCTGTCTGTCTAATTCTGTTATGGACTGCTGACTAGCGGTGGGCACTATCATATGTTTGTGTTGTTTCCAGAGTAGCCTAGGAGCCCTTGTCAGATATCTATCTTGAATATCAAATTCAGACTATATACACCATAAAATAAGCAGATTACTTTCAAATGTGATGGAGTTGTCTTATTTTGATATTATTATAGTCACAGAACATGTAGTTTCATCAATAACACCTTTATTGTGATTAACATAATCAATCATGGTAAATAAACAATGATGAACTATGAATATGCAGCATAATTTAGCTGTGCTTCTCTCCAGCTGTCATGCTGATTAGACTGAATTCTGGCATCAGGGAAATCACTAGTTTTTAAAGGCTTATTGTGTGAGAACAACTTTATGCCTACAGCTTAAGAGAGAGCTCCTTACATGAACATAAAACTTGTTTTAAAAATCTGCCTATATTGTGCAGTACCTTTTTTTTATAGAAGGTGTATAGCTACCAGGTGTTTTGATACTCTACATCCTTTTGGAGGATTAATAATCAGTGGGCATATTCAGATCAGATTCATCTTAAGTATGCTTCAAAAAATGCAATTTATAACCCATGTTATTTTAATGGATTTATTCATATAAAATTTGCTTTAAATAAAAACGCAAAACATCTTTTGTGTTCTGAAAGGATATTATTAATATCTGTGTTGGGCTCCTAGCCTAAATTTCTCTATGACTTCCTAAGGAAGCGGTGTACAAAATTTGGTGCTTGTATCCGCAATCTGCTGAAAAATGTGCGTTGAACCTCAGAACTAGCATGAAAAGCCTGAGCATGAAAAGCCTTTACTAGGCTTTTCTCACCAGGTGGGCATTGATCAGAGTCCTTGTGGTATGAAGTCACGTCCACCTCCTAACCATCAATGGACAGTGGGAGTTGTCCATTGGTGGTGTTCACTCAGCCAGATCCTGGAAATCCTCCTGACCAGTAAACATCTAACTGCAGCCCCCCAGGACCAAACTTGCCTCGTTTAGTGACTTGAATCAGATGTTCTAGTGTGAAATAATCAATTCTTGATGTTCCTTTTTGTAATTTTTTCCCATCAGGAGCTGCCCAGTCCAGTTCCAGTGAGAACTCGTCTTCCAGCGGAGCTCTTTGGAGAAGCGCTGATGGTCCTGGAGTTCCTACGGGCCTTTGGGGAGGCCTTTGATCTCAAGGATGAGTTCCCTGATGGCGTCTCTCTGGGTGAGAACATTTCTTATTGGCCTGCTGGACAAAGTGGGTTCCAGGTAGAAGGAAAGGAAGACAGTCGCAAATGTATTGCGACTTTCTTCCTTTCCTTCTACACACTCCAAACTGAATCAGTTGCACTCTAAATCCTGATAGGAATAAGGGTGTTTGCGCCTGTTATCGATAGCGTACTCAGTCTTAGATGATCACCGGCAAATCATGGAAACACAACGGGCGCATTTTGCTGTTTGGGATCTTAGTAAATCAGGTTTTTGGAGATTTAAGGGTGGATGAGTGGTCCGACTGGCTCCTCTAACTACAGGATGGCTGCTCGGATGTTGTGATTCTGACCCATTCTGTCTCCGCAGAGGTTCTGGAGGAGGCTCTGGTAGGTTCTGATCCTGAGGGTCCTCTCTGCGAGCTGCTTTTCTTCTTCTTGACGGCCATCTTTCAGGCTCTGGATGAAGAACAGGAAGAGGTGGCCAAAGATCAGGCTGGAGGTCGGTCACACACACAGAATCGGCTTTTTGTTTGAAATAAACAAAACACATCGGGGTTTATCATGCTTACCCATAGTTAATAGAACTACTTAATAGTTTAAATCCTCCCTCTATTAAAGTAGTTTTACTTTAATGCATTAGTCAGAGATGTTTTAATTTGTTAGATTTATCTGAGGGAAATAAATCTGCTGTGACTGGATTTCTGTTCTGAACCTGCAGCCTCAGAAAGGTCAGACATCCTTGATGTACGCTGGACCATAAAACTGACATTTTTAGTTGATCCATCTTCAGAGACAGCAGTGTCCTTCAGCACCTTCCAGAGCCATGAAAGTCGCGATCAGACTGAATCTGAAGTCACGTTATCGTCCCAAATAGTCATCAAAGAACCCACTACAGCAGTCATATGATGGCGGTTTAGATAGAGTAAGAATGATGCAGAATAGATTAAAGCAAGATGCAGACACACACAACACAACTAGTTAGTTTAGTGGGGGTTGGTGTGGGTTTAAAGCCTTTTTATTGGTTGAACAAGCTGTGTTAAGTATGTCTGTGGTTGCAGACCTGTGGGAGTCTCTGGACGACGACTCGGACGCAACGCGCTCGGCTCTGAGCGCCGTCGCCTCGTTGGCTGCAGCCTGGCCTCAGCTCCATCAGGGATGCAGTCTCAAACAGTTGGACCTGGACAGCTGCACATTGTCAGAAATCCTGCGCCTGCACATCCTAGGGTCTGGGGCTGACTGTAACCATGGAAACGCCAAGTTCCGCTACCAGAAGCAGGGAGGGTTTATGGTGACGGACGACCCGTGTGTGGAGCTGCGTCTGGCTGAGCCGGCGCTGCTGAAGAGGCTGACGTGTACGCCCGTGTACGACCTCACAGCAGGTCAGAACCTCTTCACTCTGAGTCTGTCCAGGCAGACGCTTCCTCTTGTAAGCTGTGAAGGAACAAATGTGAAACATGTCAGAATGAAGGTTTGTGTTTTGTTTCTGTCCTCAGGGGAGAAGTTGAAGATCCTGCAGGCTCTGGTGGGGAAACTGTTGACATTAGCAAGTAGCAGAGACCTGATTGAAGACTGTGTGGAGGAGCAGAGGGCTGCCAGACATGAGCTGAGAGAGGTCCGGGCCGAGCAACACCGCAGAGAGAGGGAGGAGGCTGCACACAGGTCTGTGATTACACAACTCAATCACACTCCAGCACAAATGTGCAAATGAGCACACATCTCATCTCACGATTGGGTCCACGTGTGATTAATGAAACGTTCGTATCTGATCGATGCCAGCGTACAAATGATCGGATGAAAGAAGCAAAGTTCTCCTTTAAATGTCCACCAGTCAGAATGTTGCCCGCTGGTCTGGTCTTCAGTTAAATCCCAAAATATTTAACTGAAATATTATTAACTTAATCAACAAAGTAGGCCTATAAGCAACTTTGTAGCCTGATTTTCTACATAAACAGACTAAATCTTAAACCTGAACAGCTTAAATGAGCCTAAGCCGAGCACGGTGCTGGATAAGCTGAAGTAAAAGAGAACACCCAGACAACATGACTGGAGTTATACTTGAGCTTTATGGAGGGGAACATCTTTTACAGGCCTACTATGAATCCCAGCTTCTCCACACCTGCTGCTCCTTTCAGGAGTCTGCTTGGACCGTGCTCGTCCTGCCTTCATAAACTCAGCTACGTTCCGTTCCGTGTGAACTCGGAGTACTATATTTTATTTTAATCATTTTTGGAAACCATTTTAATCAGTTAGTTCTGTGTGGAACATCTATCATTGATTGGATCCTCACGTCCACAAAGATTAATGCCGAACCTTACTTGGAAATGGTCGTTTCCATTGTCGTTCATTTGATGAAAGAGGCCATTGTGTGAATCTGTGGTGTCCTACGTGGCGTGGGTCTCTGTCTTCTTCCTTCAACACATCGTCCAAACTTTGAAACGGATGTAACGATGAAGTTTCCTGAAGTTCACGCGATGTTTCGTAACGTTGGCTTTTTACCCGTCTGCTGGTCAGGGTTCGTCTTCGGAGGGAGGAGAAGTTGAGAGAACAGGAGCAGCGACTAAAAGAGAAGGAGGACAAACTGAAGGAACAGGAGGCCAAGCAAACGAATGGGTAGGATGAAAAAGCTTTAAAAACTACAAAGTAGAAGAATGATTAAATATCCTGATGGGTTTTAGATCTTTTCACCTTATTTTGTGTGTGCTCTTTCCTCAGTCAAACTCCTGCAGAACATCGGGTTGAGGATGAGGAGGACAATGACTCGTCCAAAAAGACGATGAAGAAAGGTAAATCAGAATGATCAGATGGTTTTACGACTCTGTGAGGTTACAGAACGCACGATGATCACTTCGTGGCTCCTGATCTCTGCAGCAAAACACGAGCTGGTGGAAAAACATCTGACAAACTCAGACAAACCCGCGGGCCCTCCTCCCAGCCTGAGTCCAGAGGAGCTGGAGAAAGAGCAGGAGAAGGTCGGACATGTAAACTATCTGAATCGGGCCTTTTAGGAAACCAGATGTTCCAGGTGAGCAGTTTGGTCTGATCCCGTCTGTCCGATCCAGCAGGTCCGAGAGCTGCAGGAGCGGATCCAAAAGGCGGCTTCCTGTACCTGCCTGCTCCCTCTGGGCCGGGACCGGATGTACCGCAGATACTGGATCCTCCCTTCCGCCTCCGTGCTGTTTGTGGAGGACGACTGCTTCGGCCTGACTGGAGACATGTTGCAGCCGCGGCCGAAACCTCACGGGGACGCTGTCGGCAAGACGGAGGGCGAGGAAGGGCTAAAGAACGAGCCGGGCGGAGAAAGGTGGGTCTGCCAGTATAAACTCTACATTCAGAAACTTTTAAGGATCACTGAACCTTCCATACTTTGATCACTGGACAGTACTGGCTCCAGCCCAGCCCCCCCCCACACCGTTGACCCGCCGCTCAGCCGACCCAACCAGTGGTCCTTCTACAGCTCAGTGGAAGAGCTGGATCGGCTGATCGAGGCTCTGAACCCACGGGGTCACAGAGAGAGCAGCCTGAGGGAGGCACTGCTGCAGGAGAGAGACCGACTGCAACAGCTGCTGCACAACTCCGACCACTGCAAGTACACACACACAGGTAAACGCACAGGTGAACACAGACACACACACACACTGCTATGATCGAACCACTTCCTTTGACCTGTCCTTTGTGTTCAGGGGATCCCGAGTCTGACCGGACCGGACCAGAACCCGGCTCTGCTGCTGAGGCTCTGATGGAGGCCAGACTCCGAGACCTTCTGCTGGACATAGAGGACCGCATCCACCAGGGAACCCTGGGAACCCTGAAGGTGTGTGAGGCTGCAGATGGGATACATGACGGTAGACTCAGGTAAAGCAGGCCTCACCTGCCTGCTGTGTCTCTGTTCAGGTGATGGACAGACAGGTGTGGCGATCAGCGCTGGAAGCAGGAAATTACGATCTGCTTGGCCCCGAAGCCAGAGAGAGTTTCAGGATGAGCCGACAGGTGGAGGCCGTGGAGGCGGAGTCCACCCACCTGAGAGCCAGAGACCGCTGCCCTGACAGGTAGAGGCTGTCCCCGGAGCCAGGGAACAGGTGTGACACACACCTTCCTCATGTCTCTGTGTGTGTGTGTGTGTGTGTGTGTGTGTGTGTGTGTGTGTGTGTGTGTGTGTGT